>JALIZH010018149.1:0-16418 GCA_030522465.1 Rhipicephalus appendiculatus | reverse complement strand
CCGAGTGAGTCGACTCACGAGTGAGTTTACCTACCTATGTCACGGTAGGGAACCAAACCCGCAACCTTGTGCCCATTATAAGGTGGCGGAATTCTGTAACTCTAGACTTCCGGACCTGCCGGTTGTCATGAGAGAACAGCCTTGGCTTCGTCACTGGTTTTGTGATTCACAAACATCCGGTGATTTGAAAGTCATATTCGATTACACTGAATGGTGAAACAGCACCCCTTCACAGTTCGCAGTTAGATCTCAGTAGCGATTCCGCAGAAGAAAAACTACGGCATATATTGTTGAATACAGCCGAGCACCTTTAAATTCATCACTGTTCGGTTTCATTGAAATGCAGACATCGCAAACAAATATTCTTAATGATCAGGAAAAAAGAGTTTACGACCTGATACTGCTCTGGGACAGAATTTATGAAACAATGGCCCTGTCATGTCTGCTCGCCGAAGGTGCTATTCCGTACAGGATCATTAATGGGGAGGGAGAGGGGCACCGCACTTCCGAGTTTCACGTGACGATCTAGTAAAGACGACCATGACGCGAGCATAATTATAGATATGGTCTCAACCTTCTCAAATACGGCCGTGTTGTAAAATTCCACCGCATATGTGCTTCGAGCCAGTCAGAAACATTGACGTTCACCTGTCAGCAGGCCTACTAGAGACAACAATGTTGCCAACTTAAGAACACGGTGGGGTGAAACAATTCCCATCAGAGCGATCCAGGAGTATACGGAAAGTGACAGGATATCGTCCACCAAAATATAACTTTTGCGACACTGTACTAAAGACAAAAATGCTCATTAGTGCAAGGCACTTATTCCGCCTTGTGGGTTTTCGCAGAATACAGCAAGGCTCCTCCGCGACTCTCACGATGAGACAGCTGGTTGAGACTTCTTACAGATTCCTGCAGTGCAATATGCATTGTCTTTAAACTGACGTTGTGCACAGCAGGTGGCAGAATCATAGCTATGAAACTGTGAAAGAACGCTATTGAATCGTGGTGATCAACGGAATAGTCCGAATAATCATAGCTTCTTCAGCCGATACCAAATATCGGAACGGTGAATACGTGATAATATCGAGCGCGTAATCGCGTGCGAGCTTAGGAGGATCTCGTGTAGCGGCATGTGTATACGACCGTCGCGCTCTCCTTTGGCAACCCCGAAATTGAGGTATTAGTGCCAGTGAAACCGAGAACTGAAAACGATTGCGCCACTCGCATTCAAAAGGCACACTGACCGCGTTGATACACGCTGCCGGTGGGAACGCATCGAGGTCGACCCGTTTGGCTAGGTTAGGACAAGTGGGCCAAAGAGGAGCGGGCCGCCGCTTAGCGATTCAACAAATTCAATGGTATGCATATGATTATGGTGCAGCACTGCGCCAACTTGACGGGATTGTATATAATCACCTCCTTACCTCCCCATCGTCATTCATTACTTCCTCCCCTTTCCCCTCCCCCGGTGTAGAGTAGCCGGTTAGAGCATACTATCGCTCAGGCCGACCTCTCTGCCTTTCTGTAAATAAACCTCTCCCTCTCTCTCTCTCTCTATACGTACGGGGAGCGTCGTAGCAAAGAGTTCAGTCGTACGTTGCTTACGCGTCCTTGCAACGTCCTTGCTATCAGAGTGGTGAGGAGAGTTGGTTCGGGGAAAGGTTGTGGAAAGGAAGTGAGATGGTGAGTGAAGCCTATATGTAATGAAGATAGGGTGACGAAGAAGCAAATGACCATGGAAGCCTCACTGTCAATGGTAGCTGCGGTTCATGAGCTCGCGCTTTCCCAAATTTTGTCTCTTGGACGCCCGCCGCTCTTCTATGCTCTGACCTAGACGTTATACTCGACGTTTCGTGAAGTCCACTCGTCAATAAATCGCGTCACATTTGGTGGAGGCGCTGGGTTTGTTTACTGTATGTTAAACTCGTTTTTTTAGAAGCGGGACCAGATAACAAGAATAAGTTATCGGGGTATCACGCGTTAATTTCACCTTGCTCATTGATTATAATTGTTGGAGTTTCACGTCCTAAAACCATGATACGGTTAGGACAGAAGCCGTAGGGGAGGGCTCCGCAAATTTCGACCACGTGGGGGCTCCTTAACGTGCACCTAAATCTAAGTACACGGGCCTCAATCATTTTCGCCTCCATCTAAAAGGCGGTCGGCGCGGCCGGGATTCGATCCCGCGTCCTGCGGTCAGCAGTCGAGGCGGGATCAATGAGGTTTGAAAAAAAAATGAAGGACACTTTGTAAACTCCAAAGTGTGTCCGACGAAAGCGGGTAGCCATTCGACCAGCTATGCCATGTCTTTTTTTTTTTTTTTGCTTGTATAGCGTTCGGTATAGCGTTTGGTATCGGGGGAACCCACATTCTTGAGCGCTTCTTCGAACCGCTTGCCGTGGAATCGCTTGCCGGCGCGCCTCCCCTTCTACGGTGAAAGACAGTCGAGCTAGCTGGTTTCGGCTCAAACCGCAAGTACTGTTTGTCGGCGAATCTAAGCGCTACGCATATTATTAATTAGGGGTTCGCCGTTACAGCTAATAATATGTTTGGCTGAGCAGCGATGTCAGAATACCGAACGAAATTTACCAGGACGTTCAAGTTTCCGAAATGAAGCCAGCGACACGATTGTGGGTCTGTATCATTACTAGGCAGATATATCTGGGCACGGACGGAGGCACGGACGTGAGCATGAGACATTAAAGGCTTTCGCCTTAAAAATTGCTGGAGTGGAAATTATTGCTCAGAAGTGAAGCCGTGTCCGCCAAAAGATGGCGGCTGCGGCTGCCATCTTAGTACGGCAGAAGAGTTGATAGGCGGGCTAATTGGTATAGATTCATTCTGACAACTTGGCAGCGCAAACAAACGGGACGAAGTAAGAAGGTAAACAAACAAGCGCAGACTGAAACTTGGGATTTAATCGTATAGCAGAAATGTATACAAGAAAAAACACAAGGTGGAAAGAGGGTTACAAGGGTAAGGATCAACCAACATCAGGTGTCGTCGAGAAACGAATCTCACAATCTAAAAGTGATACGGAGTGTGAACTGATACAGATATCACTGTTCTTCTTTATAAAAAAGGCTTCAGCAATCTCCCTTGTCCTCGCGTCATGGTGGTGTTATGCAGGTTTATGGTTTGGGGTTTTGTTTTCAATTGAGGCAAGGCCTCTGATCGGAACAGGAAGGAGCCATTTTCAAACACACACAAAAATGTAACTTTATCGCAAAACGGAAAAATGGAGAAAACGAGAAAAGAAGTAGCAGGACAGCTAGAAGCGCGTTTTAGCTACAGTGACTGGCAGTCTACCGACCGAACAACGTTCCGCGGAGCGTTCAAAGAAAAGACGAGTCACCGGCACCTGCGACACTTGAGTCGATGGGGCGGCGAAGTCGTTGCTGGCACGCGGTCTCGTTGGCGGCGAAGTCACTCGTGGAGAGGACGAGGAGTCGAGTCGGCGCAGAGGTCGTGTGAGGAGGCGGCCTTGGCGAGGCAGGCTGGCGACCTTCCTGCCCACATAGTGAGCGTGGAGTCTGGTGGCAGGCACCCGGGCTCGTCCCGGGGTGGCAACCGGCAGCAGGAGTCCACTCGGTAACCGGGACGGCGAAATCTGCTCTCCTTGGAGGTTGAGCTGCCCGGACTAGCTGCTCGGACGAGGGGAACGGGCCCGCCTCCAGTATCGCCCGGTTCCGAGGACGTCCGAGGAGGTTCCTGCTGCTGCTTGCCACCCCGACCCGAGTCCCAGGGCCGGCTGCCGACCTCCAGGCGACGTACGAGGCCAATGGGGTCGCCGGCCTGGTGGGCCTGAAGACGCCGTCCTCAACGGCTCTCGAGCTGGCCTACCTCCTCGTCCGCCCCACAAGTGCCCTCGCCGTCAGCGTGTCAGCGACCACTTCGCCGCCCGAGCCACCACCAGCGACTCCATAACTGGTGACTTAGTGTTTTTTTTGGAACGTTCTATGGAACTTTCATGACTATCGTAGGACCGGTCACAAAAGCGCTAGCATAGGAGTAGCCCGGTGGTGTTTGCTTCCGTTACGTGTTATTTTTTCCTTCGCTTTCTTATTTCTTGGGATAAAGTTACATTTTTTGGGTGTGTTCGAAAATGGCTCCGTTTTTTTGTTCCGGTCAGAGGCCTTGCCTCAAGTAACTCAATTAACACAAACCACATAAACTCAAAACCTGCATCACAGGTGGGCATACAAAACAGAGGTGCGCGGAAATTCTGGCGCGCAACCACACTTTGCACAATGGGCGGACAAGTGCAAACCTGGGGCAGACTTTAGCGCATTGCAATGCTCTCGCAAGCGCACATTCAGCCAGCGTCCAGTCTGTCCGATATATACCTTGCTGCAGGACAATGGTATGCAATAAACAACATTAGTTCTACAGTTAACGAAACGATTGACATGATTGACACCACATCCCTTTTTGGCGGGGCCAGCCTTCATTTCACTTTTTATGTCAATCTTTGAACACAACTGCTGCAGTTTTTTGGTGGTAAAAAAAACAACGTCAACGTTAAGTTTTTTTGCGCATCTTTTGATCCTATGCGAAAACTCATGCACATACGGTACAACCGCAAACCTCTGTCGCTTTTTTTGAAGCATCATTAGGGCGTTCACTTTGCAGCATCACAACCGTTCACTGGCCACCCCGTATATATGGCAATGGATCTTGACCTCCAAGGTGGTGCCGGTGGGAGATTTCTCCAGTGCGTTGTTGAACAATAAAAATTCGCAGCGTGCGCGTTAACTAAAAGCGGACTGCGGGTCTCTGTGTCCAGTCGGAGTCTTCTGTCTCTCATTGCCAATTAGCAGCGATAGGCATGTTCCAGTAGGAAACACCGCTCCATCACTGCGTGCTTTGCGCCTCCCCAGTTTTCTGTCCTGCGCAACGCTGCGATGAGCACCAGCGTCAACGCCACCGCCAATGTAAGCGTTAGCGCCCGCTGCTTCACATCTACACATGGTTCCCTTTAGCGGGAGATGGTGTAATTTTTGTATGTAGCGCCGGGCCGGGCGGGCTCGCAGCCCTCTAGCGTCGGTCTCGGGTGGGCCTTTGGCGCAATCAGCGGGCTCGGGACGGGCTCGGGCTCTAAAGTTCGGCCCGTGCACAGCTCTAGCGGGAGCTTCCACTCCAGCAATCTTTTAGGGGCGAAGCTCCTGAGGGTGTGGGTCGTTCCCTCCTCTGTAGTAGTAGTAGTAGTAGTAGTAGTAGTAGTATGTATGTATGTATGTAGCCAGCTCTAGTTTTAAGAATTGCTCACTAGATAACGTTGTGTGTATATGTCCTTGGAAATAATATCACTAGATGGCGTTAGTGGTTTTCGTATAGTTGACGATTAAAGAGGATAGATGGCGCTGTTATAATTGGGATCGTCGGGCCGACGCGGTACTCGGAGTCGAGCACCGGAGGTGGACTCCATCGTGATCAACGGTGAGGTGAACTTCACCAGAGTGGAGGTAGTCAGCTCCACAGTGCTCTCGTGTGAGTCGCATGCAAAACCAGGGCAGCCGATATCTGCGGAGCATGCGGCGGCTCCGGTACTCACGGCGGCACAACCCATAGCCAAGGACGCGTGGCTTTCACAACTCACAGCAGCGTTCTGTGGCGATGCATGCGGAGGCGAGGCGTTGCGTCGAGCCCTGGTGTGGACTTCGGCGTCTGAGTAGGTGGCATCGTCTTCCTCTGTCGTGGAAAGCGAACTGGCGTTGTCGCTGAGGCTGGGAGCGCCCGGAACACAAGTCGGCGACGTTCGTGCCCAGCTCACGATCGAACACCCAGGATCATGCAAAGACGTGACACGTGTTGTCACGTCTTTGCATGATCGAGTGGGCAATGTACGGGGGGATTCACGGTTACCCGAATGATCCCTCCGAGCTTCGCCCACTCACCATCATTCACTTCGTGGATATGCTGTGATTTTTTTAGGAGCGAATCACCTTAGGCCTGCACCCCGCCGTCGCCGTCGCCGGGCGAAGCTCCCTGCAACACAGATGCGGCGCCGGCGCGAAAAATACGATGAAACGCCGCGCGCGCCGAACGCCGAGCGGTTTGGTTCTAGCGCACCACAAATTCGAGGTTAAATAAAAGAGATAAGCTCTGTGCACAACTGGTTATAATGGTCGTCTTCACTTTCACAATCTTTATCGTGGATTGTGAAATGACAACCATCATTCTAACGCAGTACGGGCGCTTTGTCGAAGGTAGTAGCAGACGCTCTTCCTACCCAGCGCGGGCGCCAAACAAAAAAACTAAAAACAAAAAAAAGCAAAAAGCGCGGCGGAAAAATAGTTCGCGTTTATAAACGACACTAAAATTCATTGAAAACCATGTTTGTACATATATTTCAAAAATGGGGACCCACTTGGGATTACTTAGGGCTGCTCTCAGAACATGGATAGTCATTCTGAGAAACGTAAAAGTGATGATGAAGACGATAAGCAGCTTGGCAAGGATGCGGAACGCAAAGCCAAAGCAACGGTAGCAAGACGAGCCCGGCTACAGGATCCTGCGGTTAAAGCACGACGAGAGGAGCTACTAAGGCTACGCCGACAGGATCCTGCTGTACGTGCTATTGCGGCCGAATCTAAGCGCCGACGCCGCCAACAGTTTCAAAACCTATACATAGTCGTTTTCGTCTCATTTCTAAGGAGCTTCGCTCATCGGTTTGTATTGGTACATGGAACAAATGTTAGTTTTAAAGGGACCCTGAAACGGTTATTTGAAGCTTTGTAAGCGTTTAGACTAGAGCATCATCGAACCATTGGCACCACAAATTTAGCGGCACGCCGTGTACCAAGGCGGCTACGGACAATTATATCATACCATCCTTCTCACCCCTGCCTTGCCTCCTCAACTCATGAGACACGCTGGCATCGCTGGCGATCGCACAGCTCACGTGAGCACACTCGACGATTTGAGCTTCGTCCAGTGATGACCTCCGAGATTGCACGCCGAAAGGTTGCGTGCAATCTCGGAGACCATAGCCCAGAGCGCCCGGCAGCACGCACGCCGTCTGGCAACAGAGACATCGCGGAGTGGTTTATATCTGCTCCGACAGGTGCCGCCAGCCTACCAGCCAATTTTTCGTGCGCGCACACCGCAGCCCCAATGACGTCGCCAGCAGCCCCAATGACGTCGTGCGGACACTGCATGTCGTACTCGCAAGGGGCGGTTGAAAACGCGTTGGGCTGAGCCGCAGTGATCTGCAGCGATTCGCAGCTTTATAGCGTTGTAATAAATTACACAGTGTAAGCAGAGAGCTCAAATTAGTCTGTAAATGAGCCTTAGGACTCGGTCTACTGGCCCAATGTGTTTGTACAAAATCGTCAAAACCGTTTCAGGGTCCCTTTAAGGCGAAAGCCTTTAATGTCTCATGCTCACGTCCGTTCGTCCGTCCGTCCGTCCGTTCGTGTCTCCGTCTGCCCCTGGCATCTCAACGTCTCGCCCACCAGCCGCCGCTCTATCATAGTCGCCAGTCCAGCTCACGTCAACTCGACCAGTCAAGCATCCGCTTGTTGGTCAGACTGAATTCGGGTTCTTCTCCGCTCGGCCGCTCAGCCACGTTAGAGCTAGACTATCTAGTTTAGATCATTTAACTTAGGTGTTGGTTGTAATTAGGAGTGGTTTACCGTGTGCAGTGAACTTTAGAGTAAGTGTAATTTTGTGTACATATATAGTTTTCACTTTAATTCTTGCTTCAATGTTTCGTGTGTTGGTTTGTTAAACCAACGCCTTTGTCAATAAGACTCTCAGTGGCTCAGCCATAGAGAACCGTTGCGAACCAAAAGAAGATCTTGCATCACAACGCCCAAGGTGCACGTCTGCTTCTTCAAGACTTCTCGTAGAAGTTTCGTAGCTTTTAAGGCGAAAGCCTTTAATGCCTCATGCTGACGTCCGTCCGTCCGTCCGTCCATTCGTCCGTTCATCCATCCGTCCGTCCATCCGTCCGTCCGTCCATCCGTGTGTCTGTCTGTCCGACCGTCCGTCCGTCTCCATCCGTCCGTTTCTGTCCGTCCGTCCGTCCACCTGTGTCAGTCCGTGTGTCCGTCCGTGTCCGACCGTCCCTCCGTCCGTGTGTCCGTCCGTCCGTCCGTCCGTCCACCCGTCCGTCCGACAAAACAAAAATACATGGCATAGTCAGTCGAATGGCCACAAGCTTTGGCCGAACACACTTAAGAATTTACAAAGTTTCATTCAATTTTTTAAACGCCATTGGGCGGGATACGGCTGCTGTGGGGCCGTTACAGACACTGGCGAACGCTAGGTTTTGGTTGAACTAGCTTTTGCTTGTTGATAAATATGTAGCAGGCAATTATACAGCACCATTCTAAGCATTCTTTTACCTTGCAGTCGTTTACTTTAAGGATGAAATTAGTACTGAATTTCTTTTGGGGGTACTATTTACTGTTTAGTTGCGGCTAAAGATGTTAAGATAAGAAGTCGAACTCTGAATTATAACCAGACCAAGCATGGAGGCCTTTAAGGGTGACTGAAGCGAAGTGAAGCTCATACATTCGGCTCCACTAGTAGCGTGCTCTGCAATGTCCGTTGTTGGGATGGTATTCTAAATTTCACAATTACCAGCCGTTATAAAAACACCCTTCTCTGGCACATAATGGGGAATATCGCGACTTACTTCAGAACTGCATATGAGCCAATCAGGCCGCGTCGCACGGTTTCGCAACGTGCTCGAGTACACGGAGCAGTGAGCCAATCAGGCCGCGTCGCACGGTTTCGCAACGTGCTCGAGTACACGGAGCAGTAACGACCTGATGCAGTTGCGCGCGCGTGTGTGTATGGTTTTCATGCCCGGGGTTGTGGTAGCGCTGATCACGTGGCCTCGTATTGTGGCGAAAGTGGTGAAAGTGAGCGTCGGTAGGAAGGGGAGGGCTACGTATGCTGCGAGGGCGAGTGCGGAGGATGTCGTGGGGTGAACCTTCGAGAAACACGCCAAGATGGAGTGGCGGTCAAGCACAGTGGAGAGAGAGAGAATAAAAAAAAACATGATTGATCCCTCCGTCATAGGAATCGCTATAACACGAAAGTGAAACGTGCCCTTAGAGAAGTAGTTGAATGTTTATTGTACATTGATATAAAACAGCTTGCGCAATGTCTATTGCTGTTTGACAGTTATAGCGCCGTCTAACGTGGATGCATCCACGTTGACGCTTGGTGGTACATCTGTATCCCGGCGACTAACGTCCATGATCAATGATCAAACAAACTCTTGTGGTCATATATGCACCCGGCAATGCAGTTTACGAGATCCGATGGTAGCGCCAGAACACACAGCCTAGTGAGTAGACGCCACATAAAAAAGGCGCGCCACTACATAGCCTAGCGAGTAGACGCAGCGAAAACGAACCCGCCAGGGCACATGTGCACTTTTTTTTAAATGGGGGGGAGGGCGGTCATGGGTGATTACCGACCTTACGGACCATGGAGGAAGAAAAAGAAAGGAGGGAGCATTACGTCACACGAGTGAAGCCCATGGAATCCCACCGAGTCGGCCCAACACGTGATCAAAACGTCAGAGCGTGCGGTAGGTTTTAGTACTCTCGGTGGCGTTCCGTTCTTGAACCTCCTGCGTGAGCCGGCCGGTCTGCGCCGAAGAAGCGCGCTTCGATTAAAAGCTACCGGGCGCCATACCCGAAGTGTCGGCAAATCTCATTGCTTGCGTGATCTTGACGCAAAAGGTCACGTGTTGGGCCGACACTGCTGGCTTCAAAGCAGGCCGCCTTGCCAAGGCTGGCTGTGTGACGTCATGCTCCCTCCTTTCTTTTTCTTCCTCCATGTTACGGACGCACTCAGGAAGCGTTCGTTGAAAACGTGCCCAAAAGGGAGACACTTGAGCGCATCGATGTGTTGAGCGAGCGTTTCATTTTCTTGGTACCCTGGTGGTCGGTGCCGTCAATGCTGAGGCGTCACACAAGAGATTCATCGTGCCCTCTGGTCAGTGTCGGCTGCCTATATGCTTGTGGTAGCTGTACGGTGAGAGCGGAATCAGAGAAAGCGGTGTGACAGCCAGAAGAGCGTCACTGAGTGGAACGCCGAATTTGTGCTAAGGTCGCCTACTCGCAGCATGTTAGAGTTATTGAACACCACTGCCCGACCAGAGGCAAATGCAACGCGCGTCGTGTCTTCCCCGTTGGCCGGCTGCGATTTTTCGCGGGGCGAGTGCAAGGAACGCGGAGTTACGGCCACGCCAAGTACACGGGCGTCGCAGAGCTACCTTTGGTATGGATGGGTGCTATGAGCGACACCGACGCTGGGGGGTAAGGTCGCCACCTGGCAGTGTGTTAATGCGTCGACAAAATGGCACTTTTCCTATTCGACACGCGCCCAATGGGACGGACGCGTAGAACCGACGCTTTTAAGGAACTAATCATGGAGTTCACGGCAATGATGCATTACTTCACGTTAGCAAGAGCACTGTGAAAAAGAAAGTGGTAGATATAAAAGGCGCGTTTTTAAAGCCTGCAGAGTATGTGACCGTGGCGAAGTGGTTAGCGTGCCCGGCATCGCTTCTTGCGGACCAAGAGGTCGTAGGTTCGACGCCCGTTGACAGAACTTTTTTTCTTTGTCTTCTGATCATGTGTATTTTTGCGACGTCATTTCCGTGACGGAAATGCGTCACTGAAATCTTGGTGGACCCCGGCATAAAACACTTTCGAGTTAAAAGAGAGAAAGGCAGGGAGGTCAACCAGAATTGTAGCATCCGGTTTGCTACCCTGCACAAAAGGGAGGGGGAAAGCACTAAGGGGAGCGCAGAGGAGCCACCATAACTACTACAACCACCGTGGCGGCTTGCAAACTGACTGAAATGGTACAAAAGAGCGTTGGCTGCATTTCAAGCTGTGCATTGTCCCATTGATTGAGGGTGCGTAGCAAGACATGACACTCTTCCTGTCCCGTCATCTAGAACACACGTCCCGGAACAGACGAGGTGTGTGGTTGTGTGTGCGTGTGTGTGAGTGTGTGGTGTGCGTATGTCCGTATGTGTGTGTGTGTGCGTATGTCTGTGTGTGTGCGTGCGTGCATGCGTGCGTGCGTGCCTGCCTGCCTGCCTGCCTGTGTGTGTTTGACTTGACGTTGCAACTACATTAGTATGTTTAAATCTCTGTTGCTAAAGCTAGTAACGGATATTGAACAAACCGAAATAAAATAAACGGTTAACGACAACACAAAGAGCACTAAAGGTTATGGCCAACTTACCACATGCCGTAACTGTGCAGTGTGTTAGGAGCTTGCTCCTTTTGCTGGGGGGTAGTCTCTCGTCCCTCCTGCCGTGTACGCTAGTTCTCGTTGCTCTCGCTAGAGGCGCTAGAGGTGCGATGACGATGACGCTGCCATCATGGCACAGCACATGCAAGGTAACCATTATATGCCATGACGATGACGATGACGCTGATGACGATGAAGAATAAGCGCGTTCCAGACCACACATTCTCAGTCCGCCATCACGGCACAGCACATTGAATGTACCCACTATACGTGATAACGATGACTCAGTGCACTTCGCTACCGCTGCTCATCTTAAACGCCGAAGAAGCCAAGGCAGCAGCGCGGACGGCTCGCAATGCAGCAGCAGCGCGGGCTCGTCGCCAAGACCCTGCGGTGAGAGCTCGCGAGGCTGACGAGAGCACAAGCCACTACCAGCACCGAGGCGGCGGCAGCAGCGAGGGCTAGCGATGCCGAAGCTAAACGGGCTCGTCGACAAGCGGACCCGGAGGTGACACGGGCCCGCGAGGCCGCAGCGAAGCGGGCGCAAAGACAAGCGGACCCCGAGCTGAGAGTCACTTCTTTATATGATGATGATTGAGCAGATGTACAGAGCATTCACGGTTTACAGGATTTAACCTCCGGAGCATCATGATTCACTTCGTGGATAGGCTGTGATTTTAGATGTGAAGCAGCTTAATCCGGTGGTGGTGGTGGTGGTCGTGGTGTGCCACGTGGCCTCCCTTACTGCGCATGCGCAAACCCATTCAAAAAAAAGAACCTCCTCTCCCCCTCTCTCTCCTTTAGGCATCCCTCCCCGCGGCAACCACACCCTCACTGCGCATGCGCCTCCGCTCCTTTTTCCCTTACTACGCTCCCCCCTCTCTCCTCTAGGCATCCCTGCCCGCGGCGTCCACACTCCCCACTGCGCATGCGCGTCCCCCCCCCCTCTCTCTCCTCTCCTACGCTCCCCCCCTCTCGCGACGCCGACGCACGCAGCGTCTGCTAGCGAGTTTCTTGGTTGAAAAAAACCGACTGCTCGCGCTGCACAACCGTTCACTGACCACCCCGTATATATGGCACTGGATTTTGACCTGCAAGGTGGTGCCGGTGGGAGATTTCTCCTGTCCGTTGTTGAACAATAAAAATTCGCACCGTGCGCGTTAACTAAAAGCGGAGTGCGGGTCTCTGTGTCCGGTCGTAGTCTTCTGTCTCTCATTGCCCATTAGCAGCTATTGGCATGTTCCAGTAGGAAACACCGCTCCATCACTGCGTGCTTTGCGCCTCCCCAGTTTTCTCTCCTGCGCAACGCTGCGATGAGCGCCAGCGTCAACGCCGCCGCCAGTGTAAGCGTTAGCGCCCGGTGGTGGTGGTGGAAAAACATTTATTTAGAAAAGTACAGAGAACTGCACAACAAATGCACTTGGGTGGTCTCCCTATTCCGGGAGTCCACTGGAAAGGATCGCTGCTCGGGCGCGGGCCACCAAGGAGCGCTGTGCATCCCGGGTAGAGCAGCCGAGCAGGAACGCTGCTTCACATCTACACATGGTTCCCTTGAGCGGGAGATGGTGTAATTTTTTTTAAATGCGAAGCATTTCTTAGCGAACTTCGGCGACTTTGAGCGTATCTATCTATCTAGCTATCTAGCCGCCTACGACTTTGTGCTCCCCTGGCCGTATCGTTAATGGGATTTATACCAAATTTGGTATGGCATAACATGACTGTATTGCGAACATAAATGGCTGGTCATATCATGAAAATCATGACAAATTTCTCATGAAAAGTATGATTTACATGCCACGCTCATTGCGGGCTCGCGGCCGTTTCGTTAGCTTGATATACACCAAATTTGGTATTGAGTGACATGACTGTATGACGAACATAAATGACAAGTGGTAATATGGAAATCATGACTTGTCATGTGTGACATGACTTGCATGCCACGCTCATGGCGTGCTCGCGGCCGTTTCGTGAGCTTGATATACACCAAATCTGGTATTGAGTGACATGACTGTATGACGAACATAAATGACAAGTGGTAATATGAAAATCATGACTTCATGAGCGACATGACTTGCATTCCACGCTCATAGCACGCTCGCCGCCGTTTCGTTAGCTTGATATACACCAAATTTGGTATTGAGTGACATGACTGTATGACGAACATAAATGACAAGTGGTAATATGGAAATCATCAGTTGTCATGTGCGACATGACTTGCATGCCACGCTCATGGCGTGCTCGCGGCCGTTTGGTTAGCTTGATATACACCAAATTTGGTATTGAGTGGTATGACTGTATGACGAACATAAATGACAAGTGGTAATATGAAAATCATGACTTCATGAGTGACATGACTTGCATTCCACGCTCATGGCGCGCTCGCGGTCGTTTCGTTAGCTTGATATACACCAAATTTGGTATTGAGTGTCATGACTGTATGACGAACATAGATGACAAGTGGTAATATGGAAATCATGACTTCATGAGCGACATGACTTGCATTCCACGCTCATGGCACGCTCGCCGCCGTTTCGTTAGCTTGATATACACGAAATTTAGGTATTGAGTGACATGACTGTATGACGAACATAAATGACAAGTCGTAATATAGAAAACATGACTTGTCATGTGCGACATGAGTTGCAATCCACGCTCATGGCGCGCTCGCGGCCATTTCGTTAGCTTAATATAAACCAAATTTGGTATTGAGTGACATGACTGTATGACGAACACAAGTGGCAGGTGGTAACATGAAAATCTTGGCATGCATGTCATCTGCAATGCCATTTACATGCCACGCTCATGGTGCGCTTGCGTCCAGTTCACTAGCTTGACATACACCAAAATTGGTATATCGCGGCGTGACTGTATGACGAACACAAATGACAGGTCGTAACATGTAAAACATGCCATGCAAATTATGTAAAGCATGATTTGCTCCTTCCTGGCTGCTTCGCATTACATCGATTCGCACAGTGCGTGGGATCTGCCGGCTTTTTTTCAAATAGTATTCTCGCTGTGGAGGCTCACATTTCTCCTTTTAGGTTCTGTAAAAAGTATCTGTACCCATATATAGGTCGGCTGTTCTGCTGCAGCTGCGACTGAACGTAAAGAAATTCCCAATTTACTCATCATGCTATGCACACTATATCCACGCCATGATATTTTATTTGATACGACATTGCTCTGCTGAATTCCAAGTTGTGGGTTTTGTGCAGGTTTATTTTGATGCTGAAGCTCACGTAATGGGATCTAGGCGCCTATTCAAGGTCTTAAGACAATCAACTTATTCCAGAGTACCGCACAGCGTGTAACTTATAATCAGATCGTGGTACTGACTGCTCAAGCAGTAAAATCTAATTCATCCAATTCATAGTAGGCGCCCGCCGACACTTAGCTCCACACACTGCATTTTAAACCATCTGGGTGTGAGCTAAATATACGCTGCAGCCAAGATCAACATATGCTCAGAGCAAGCATAAACTCTGAGCTCTGCTTCCCTAATGAAAATGGAGAGAGAGATGGAGTGAGAAGAAAAAGGAGCCAAAGGGAAAACAGCGCTGTTGACCAGGCCGCACCTGATTTGCTAAGCTGCAGGATGGGGAAGCGGTGGAAAAATAAAATAGAAATGGTGAGGAAATTGGATTAAAATCGATGCACGCACACACATGATAACGTTCACCGCACATTCACAGGCGGCCGCAGAGTTTGGTTGTTTTTATAAAGTAAAACAATGTTCTTATGACCCGTACGCAGATTACTTTCGAGGCCATGGCCACAGTATTCTTTCTTTAGACGTTCTGTCGTCCAGTATATTTATGAAACCTCGCCAAGTTTGCATTCCGTTGTTAAAGAATCAGTAACAGTACACGAGGATATGTTTAACGCCTCGTCTCAATCACGAACTTAGCACGTGGCAGTGTCCATCATGACAATTCAGAAATAATAGGCATTTGTAAATGTGACGCCCTACCCGACGTGGCAGCTTAGCAGCCAGGGTGTCACGCTGCTAAGCTACAGGTCGCGGGTTCAAATCCCGGCCATGGTGCAACACAAGAACACCGCTGTGTTTAGATTTAGGCGCCCGGTAAATAATCCAAGATGGTCATAATTAATCAGTATTCCCCGATTCGGCATGCCTCGTAATAATATATTGTTTTTGGCGCGTGAACCCCTATAAATTATTATGTTCAATGTGGCACCCTACCTCAAGGAATAAAGTAATGTAGGTAGACGAGACGGTGGTTGAAGCTCCAACCAAGGATGAAGACTGTGCAGTCGCTAGTTGGCACATTTCGGTGAATTCCAATAAAAGAATGGGCGATTTCGGGCAAGTAACATGAAGCTGATGCGCTGCATCTTGAAAACAGAATAAAGCTTTTTCAGGTGAACGGCACGCGTGCCAAGATAAGGAAATAAAAGCTGAATATGCGCGTTATGCGATTCGCTCGCTGTCTCATAAAATAATTACCTCTGAAAAGAACCCCAATGAGAATATGAAGGTGTGGTATATTAGCGGACCGTCCTTTCTCCTCATAATATAACACAAGACGCTCTTTCCGCGACTACAGAGGCACCGTGAACCAAAAAAAAAAGTTAATAATAATAATAATGCAGCTTGTGGGGCCACCTCTAAACTTCTGCATCAGCTTGTTGTGACTCCATGGAATTTGACAAGTCTCTGGGATGTGGCTCTTTTTTTTTTTTAATCGACATTCCCACTATTACCTGCTCCGCACACCACACCGTAGCAGTGACAGACCCAACTCGACAACCCAGACCCTGACAAGTGGAGTCCTGCATGACAATCACTGTCTATTTATACGTCTACAATGCGTCTTGCTCACCGCATTCGCTGTACGGTAATCTTTGCCGAGTCCTGTCGCACCAATAAACGAGTTCCAGACGTCGTAATTGCTTACATTATCGCACAATATACGACGCGTAGCGATAAGTCAGACTGGTAACAACACAAAAGCACGTGCTGCCATTCATATAAATCGCGATGCTCGAGATCACGCATCACACCAAGCCGTCGTGGCGGCGATGATACGGGATACAAAAGCGGCCGCCTAAGCGGTGGGCCGTCATCGGAGAGGTCACTGACACCAGCTGCCCGCCTTCAAGAAAAGAGATCCAGGCCCCGCGGAGAGAGCTACGACTGTTTGATTGACGCGTCTGAC
>JALIZH010018148.1:0-20171 GCA_030522465.1 Rhipicephalus appendiculatus | reverse complement strand
CGAAATAGTAACTCAGTCGAAAGAATACACAGATCCAGCTTTCGGGGACATTGGATGAGATCAGCGCTCCTAGCGGCCACTGCTGGAAGCTCTCACGTTTTCAATGGGACAGGGTCATTTTTCGACGATAAAAAAATCGTAGAGGCGCAATTTCCAAAACTTCTTAAAGGGGCACCTTCTAGGAGCTGTACGGCACTTAACAAATGCAGCATCGTTAAAATCGGGGCTTCACATTCTGTTCCCACGACGACTAAAGTTTAAACAATGGGGTCCTATGGAAGCGGCCGAAATCACGCCTCGTTTTTCGGGACAAAAACGGGCCGCCTGAAAAAAAATTAGACGGAATCCTACAAATTGCTCGGAGATATGAGTAGTACGGAGACGAAGCTTTCATTTGAGGCCGCAATCATGTTTCTGTGTGAAGAAAAACACGTTCCAAAATGAAGTTTTCTACAACACAGTCGCGTCTTCGACTCGCGTCTTCGACCGTTGTATTTTGATAAGACCCATTTTACCGCCCCGTGATCGGTGTGCGTTGTGACCTAGATATAGAGGTAATTCTTTCTTTAGAGTACGCTGGAGCACGTCCCAGTAAAATACCGCATCCCTGCAATCTAGAAAGGCATGTTCTATAGACTCTGGTTTTTGGCATAATAGGCAATCGGTTGTCCAAGGAATGAAAATGCCTTTTTCCTGAAGCCATGTTTTTACGGGAAGTGTATTCGTATGTAATTTGAAAAAAGAAGCTTTTGGCAGTTGGCGTTATTGGCATTTTCTTAACCCTTTTTAAAATGTTTTGTCCTGGGTATCCGTGGTATGGTAAACGGTACATAGGTGTCGGGATGAGAACTTCGATTAGGTCTTTATAAAGTCTCTTTTTTTGTAACAGCACTCAAGTACTCATTAGAAAATCTAACTTTCAACATTCTATATGAGAGTAAGACCTCACGCAAGAATCCGGTCACCGGGCCCCCCATATCATTACATGAAGAAACTATAAACTCTGGAATTTTTTTTCGTAGCCTAATTTGCACAACAGTGCGTAAAAAAAGCATCATTCACATCCCGGAGGAAAATAAATCTAGAGACAATCTGGCGCACAAATAAGTGAACAAGGCCAACACCTCCGCGCTTAGCCGGTAGGAACAAGTTAGTTCGACAGGTCTTTTCCCATGTCGATGCCCAAATAAAAACTGCAAATACACGATGTATCTTCTGAATACTAGAACGCGAGGCACATAGGACATTCATCACGTACCATATACGTGACAGTAGAAATACATTACACACTGCAGCACGCGAGAACACAGATAATTGTCGGCCTTGCCATGAATCCGCTTTTTCCTTTAACTTAGGTGTTTGGTCCGTCCAATGTTCATCAGCATTTTTATACTTGTCTAGAGGGACACCCAGGTACGTTGTTGGCAGTGTCAACATGCGCAAGCGCGAAAAAAAACCCGGTGTGGTATCCCAATCGCCATGCCAAAATGCAATAAAGAAAAAAAAAAGTTGTGACCTAGATGGTTGAGCGCCTATTCTGGCGACTCACGTGCGGTGAATGCGGCACGGGTTCGAATCGCTTTTTTTCGTCATTTTTTTTTCTTTTTTTTCTTTTTTTTTACAGAATTGCTGTCAGTGGTTGCGGTGCTCGGCTGCCGACCCGAAGGGCACCGGTTTGATCGTGGCCGCGGCTCTAGCATTTTTGAACGAGGCGAAAATCCACTAGTACTTGGATTTTGATGCTGTACGTAGATGTCAATTCACGCTAAAGAACCCCAGGTGGTCGAAATTTCCGGCACACTCTTCTGCCGCGACAGGGAATGGGAGACGCCCGCTAAGCGCTAAGCGCGTGCTGTAGGACATCGTTTTTCCAGTCCAGACCTCCTCTACGGCGCGCCTCATAAACATATAGTAGTTTTGGCGTGTAAAGTTCCAGCAATTAATATTACTAGTGCGTCATTGCTGAAGATTTATTTTCTTGTTTTTTCGCTAAAGCTTTGCACCCAGAATCTTTGTTACAGAGCCGGTTTCGCTTCTAGATATGGAGCAAGTAAAGTTCTCATGTTTTAGTATTTCTTATTACGCAACCCATTATCTAAACAACAAAGGAAGGGGAACCAAGGGCCTATTTCAGTAAACCACAGCCTCAATAAGGCAACACATATTGAATCCAAGGAAAGCATGATAGAAACTATTGATAGTGTAATGAAGCGTTTTAAATAAGCACTATACTATTGGAGACTGACCAGCAATGGCAGAACCAGCGCAAAGCTTGCGTTGCCGAATCGTCTTCTTTTCTTTCTACATCAGCAGCGTTCTCTGCTTCTGCAAGGAGTGCCGCTTTTAGAGTTTTAGAACAGCGTACGCGAAGCTTTGCGTTTGCGTTGCGCATGCTACGCTAGCCTCTTGCGGGCTCCCGTTAAGTGACGAACGCTAACGCTACGCCCGCAATGCCGGCAAGCTTTGCGTGCGGTGTTCTAAAACTCTGTTTACTTCCCTTCCGAAACGGAGCCATCCTGGCGAATTACAGGCAGAATACCACTGCACTGAGATAGTAAGGCTTTAGCAGGTCCATTGCGCAATCTCATGCCTCGACATTGTTGATTACTAGATTAGAAGAAAGCTCAAGTGGCTTGATGCCGGACATCAAGTACGAACCTGCGACCTTCGAAGCATCGGACGCGTTATTCGAAGGTCGCAGGTTCGGATCCTGCCGGTGGCAAGTTATCTTTTCGTCCACTTTCATTTCTTCCCATTTACAATACAATTACTTCTAATAGCTTCCCCTATACTTTCCTTGGCATCTTTGTCTGTTAGTTCTCATTAATATATATATATATATATATATATATATATATATATATATATTTATATATCACTTGTTAATCGTGAATGCGAAAGTAGAAAGTATCATTTCACGATTCGTACACAGTCGCAAATATATATATATATATATATTGCTACGAAGCGCTGACGCAGATGAAGAGGAAGACAGTCTAGAGGAAGACGCCGTTCCCTGATACGCGCGTGGACTGACCACGCCATATGCTGGCTGTCATCGTTAAAAGACCCTACCGGACGGCTGGGACGGTGGGCCTTGCGGCTACAAGAGTACTCATTCACCGTCGTCTATAAAACGGGCCGCCAACATGAGGACGCTGACTGCTTGTCGCGTCACCCAGTAGACCCACCAGATCTTCCTGACAGCGGCGAGTCCACGTGCGTGTTGGCGCTTTCAGCGTTTGCCAACATCGGAGATGAGCAACGACGTGATCCTCACTTACGAGAAATCATCAAACGGCTGAGTGACCCCACTACTCCTCCATCGCTCCGTATGTTTGCGCTCCATGACGGCGTTCTATACCGTTACAACATGCATCCTGACGGTCCTGACCTACTGCTGGTAATACCCACACACGTGCGTCAGACTGTTCTCGCGCAGTTGCAAGACATTCCTACCGCTGGTCATCTGGGCGTCTCAAGGACTTACGACCGTGTTCGACGTCGCTTCTTTTGGCCCGGTATTTACCGCTCCGTTCGTCGATACGTGGCTTCGTGCAAATCGTGTCAGCAACGCAAAACACCGACCACCCTTCCAGCAGGACGCCTTCAACCCATACAGATACCATCTGAACCATTTTACAGGGTTGGTCTTGACCTCCTCGGCCCTTTTCCTATGTCCATCAGTGGAAACAAGTGGATAGCTGTTGCCACCGACTACACCACTCGGTATGCCATCACACAAGCTATCCCTACCAGTTGTGCAACCGAAGTCGCTGACTTTCTCCTCGAAGACGTCATACTTCGCCATGGCGCTCCTCGACAGCTCATTACAGACCGGGGTCGATACTTCCTATTAAAGGTGGTCCAGGACATCTTGCACTCTTGCGCTACAAAACACAAGTTCACCACTGCGTATCACCCGCAGACCAACGGACTAACAGAGCGGCTCAACAGAACGCTTACAGACATGCTCGCCATGTATGTTTCGCCAGATCATCGTGACTGGTATGAAGCTTTGGCGTTCGTTACATTTGCCTACAAAACGTCTCGGCATTACTCTGCAGGTTTCTCTCCATTTTTTCTCTTGTACGGACGAGAACCCACGCTTCCTTTCGACACGCTCCTTCCTCCCGTTCTTGATACGACATCAGAATACGCTCGTGATACCATCGCTAGAGCTGCAGAGGCACGCGAAGTTGCCCGCCTTCGTCTCAACACTTCGCAAGAAAAGCAACGACGGGTCTACGACGCTCGCCACCGCGATATCCACTTCAATCCTTGGTGACATGGTCCTTCTTTCGACACCATCACGGCGAGTTGGCCTATGCGAGAAGTTGACTTCTCCATACTCTGGTCCATACCGAGTCTTGCGCCAAGTCACCGATGTCACGTACGAAGTCGAACCTCTGGAGGCCACTATAGCGCGATCATCTGATATCGTTCACGTGACGCAATTACAGCGGTTCCACTCGGACCAATCGAGCACCGGGTCGGTGCCTCCGCCGCCGGGGGTGATATGCTACGAAGCGCTGACGCAGATGAAGAGGAAGACAGTTTAGAGGAAGACGCCGTTCCCCTGATACGCGCGTGGACTGGCCCTGCCTTGTATGCCTGGCTCTAGGTGTCTGTATACACCGTGTAAATATATTGTGCAACGCCTTTTCTCCCCGTAACAATATATATATATATATATATATATATATATATATATATACAGGGTGTTTCAAGAAATGTGTCCACTATTTTTAAAAAATCAGCAGCAAAATGTGGTATTTGCTCTCTGTCTTCACATATGCTTTTTTCTGTAGCGGCAGGCATCTAAACATGGTTGAAGACATGATTTGGGACAGTAATTAAGAAAGTTAAATTAATTAACTTTTTAATTAGCGGAGTTAGGTGGTAAAGTCCAATGGGAGAATTAAAGGCCTTCATGCGAAGAACCCATTTCAGCTTTGAGATTTCGAAAAAGCGGCCTCTATTAATTATTGCGGCGTAATGAAATTCAGGCAGATTCAACGGCGAAACCGAAACCCAAGCAACGATGAACGCGACAAGCAGACGACTAGAATGACGTCACTGTTCAAGACAACGGTTACAGAGGTGCAGTTCTTCCCCGTCCGTTAACGTATGTGCGTCATGCGTGCTACTACTGCAAGCGCAGCCCACACACTCACACCAAGAAGTCGGTTGATGGTTGATATAATGACGTTCACTCATTGTGGACGTCTCAGACGAATGTGGCAGTTGCGCTCTTCCGCGTTTCGGTGTCGGTTTCGCCGCTGAATTTGGGAGAACTTGAGTACTTCGCAATTATTCCTAGAGGCCGCTTTTTCAAAATATCAAAGCTGAAATGGGTTCTTCGCGTGAAGGACTTTAATTCTCCCATTGGACTTAACCACCTAACTCCGCTAATTAAAAAGTTAATTAATTTAACTTTCTTAATTACTGTCCCAAATCATGTCTTCAACCATCTTAAGATGCCTGCCGCTACAGAAAAAGCAATTGTGAAAATAGGGAGCAAATATCGCATTTTCCTGATTTTTAAAAAAATAGTGGACACATTTCTTGAAACACCCTGTATATATATATACATATATATATATATATATATATATATATATATATATATATATATATATATATATATATATATATATATATATATATATATATATATATATATACACAGGGTGTCCCAACTATCTTTAGCCAAGGCTTAAAAAAAATACAATATTTGAGGCAGGCGAGTGAAATCAGTTGAATATTGCTTACAGCTATCTTGCGCACTACAGGCAAGTTTTTCTTTTGTAATTAACGAATTTGTTAATTAAAATTAATTTACTATCTTGATAAATATTGACTTTACGCGAGAAATGAGAGTTCCAAAGTTCGAGGGCGCCTTCAGAAACCCCCCATGGCATCATTTGCGATAAAGAAAGTTTTACGCGTACCATTTTTTCCGTGCTTGAAAGAAAGCCCGCGAAATACAAAAAATACCACGTGACTAGCGCATTCGCGCGCCGCGACCCTGCTGCTCTCAGCCGTTATAAACCGATTATACACAGCCGATTAAACCGATATAACAGCCGATTATAAACAAACAGGGCCCCTTACGCATTGTTATGACCGGCGCCTGGCCGACGGAGGAGCGGCATCCCCTGTTCTATAAACAAGTCGCCTGGGGGCTGCTGGCCCGCTGACAGACGTTCAAGCACGTGTATTGTCCTTCCTAACCGGGAAGTGAGGCGCCATGCAGTTTGACGCGCAAGGTGTTCGGCGAGACGACCGCAATGGTTTCCTCTCGCGACACCCTCCTTGAATAGACAGCGGCGTCGCTGCGGATGGACTACCCATCCCGCTAATTGCGCGGTGAGCGGCGGACCTTTTCATGGGCCCGGTAGTAAGAGCGTGGGGCCCATCACCCAGCGGCCTTCTCATGTTAAGGAAGGAACACCTTGGTGCCACAGGTCAAGTGTGGTGGCCACGCCCCAGTGAAGGACGTTGACCTGGGCGGGTGTGGGTGGCATCGTCGGAAGTGGCGTCTGTCCTGCGACAGCACAATTGGGAGCCATTCCCCCATCTACAGATCTGGGGAAAAGGGACTCTTTATAATCAGCCCCCGCGGGCTCCTTAAAGGCCTTCGACACAAAATCGTCATGATGTAGTGTAATATTCGTCTTGTATCACGAGGTTCTCGCCCTGTAAATACACTAATTAAGCCTCTCTGAAGTTTCCCTTCAGCTTCTTCATGCTGTCTCTGCATCTTCGTCCCGAGTCTCCGGTGCCTGCAAAGGCCGCTCGCACCAACTGGTGGCAGCGGCGGGATACCATGGCCTTTATCTCCAGCTCCGACACCGCGGGTCGCAACAGCATTTATCTAACACGACTTGGAAGTGGAAGCCATCATCTGAGTTTTAGAGGTCACATGAGTTTTTGTACTACAACTTGCGTTTTTCAAGGCCTGCACCTGATGACGCAGTTGAGGTATGTACCTAAATAATTCATCAGTTTTGTACTTGATAGCAACTCCGATGCTCTCAGCAAAATATAACAGGGAGCTACTTCAGATCTATTTTGATGTTCGCAGGCGAAGCAAGTATCAGGATCCATAATGCAAGGGGTGACTTGACAACTCTCTGAATGCCCTTCGTCATATCTTGAGCGGGAATAAGAAAATTCAGAAGAGATAAGAGAATATCCTTTTGATACTCATGCATTGCATTTTCATTTTCCAAAAAACACGAGTCGGCCATTAGTAACTTCGTATGTGACCTCTTGCAAGTGTACTTATTTATTTGTTGATGTATTTATTTATTTATTTATTTATTTATTTATTTATTTATTCATTTATTTGTCGAGCTTCTCTTTCCTTCAGGCATTCTAGAAGAAAAACATTGCCGAGCTTCTCAGCGGCAGTCATCTTTATACACCTTCGTACGTCTTATTCTTACAGTTGTCGTAATAAACTGCATCACACTCTCGGGTCACCATCCCAATACCGTCATCCAACACGTACTGCTCGCACTCCTCCTCTGTAAGAATACAATATATTTTTGCTGTTTTAATGTTGCAGGAAGTTTGAAGTCTTATTTCATTTCTAGTCTCCGCATGTGGTCTCCTCCATGACCACTTCTGATTATCCCGTTCCCTAAAGAGCACTATTGGTGATAACTATTGGGTTCTGCGAACTGTAGTAATAACTTGATAGTTATTGAAGCCAAGCGCATTTTCTCACTGCCTTGTCTTCAGCTAGTGTTTTTTCCTATCTTGGCACTGATGTGGTCCGTCACTACAGTATGCTGTGCCTCTACTTTAGTCATTGCCGATTCTACGTCTTCACAGGAAGCTTTCAACTAAATAATTACCATGGCTGGGCGCAGGCGCGTACACCAGTATAATAATCAATTTTTACCTATTATGGAAGGGGCCCTAAAACACGTTTTCTGCATGGCGAGAAAACGCTGCCGATCGGTATAAGAGGCTCTTGAAAACACGTGTGCCAAACATTAGAGCGCGGCACGCAGCAATGAACAATCAATTCTTCAGTCAGATAGAAGTCGCTCCTTCTTCACTCGACAGATCAAGGCCAGGATTCTGACCCACGAAAAGCTGGTTCCCCTGACGACCACCACGTGCCGCATGCAGTCGAACCTTCCCTCTGGTCCTCTCTTTTCTCTTCCTACCGCTGAGTGTACCTGATTCGGCGAGTTGAGGAACGTGTGTCACTATGCGCCCCTTACGCCATTCACTTTGGGAGGCGAAGCACCGGAGCTACTTGGTCGTGGTGGGGGGAAAATAAATAATACAAAACTTGCGTTCGAGTATGAATAGAACCCAGACCAATAGAACCGAACCCAGACCACCTGCGTGGCAAGCAGGTGTTCTACCACAGAGCGCTACCATTGTCTGAAAGTGCTTCAGACAAAAAAAAAAAGAACTACATGAATATCATGTAGTGGCAGGAGTCTCCTTATTAACGCATTTAATATTGCGTGGCAGACGCGTAGAGTCGCACCAGGCGTCAAAACATGTGAATTACACACGGAGTGGGTGTTCTAATTTCCCTGCCATTACAAAGCACTCACCTATAATACTCATGATTATCACTAAAAGAATCGACAAAGTGTACAGCTACGCAGATGCGCATTCGTATTGGGCACTTCACAACAGCACTTGCAGTAGGCATTCTACAGTTGTTTGAAATGGCCAATGTTACGCGCACAGACGTTTCTTTCCTTGCCGCAAGGTTGAGGTGTCCACCGAGAAGCGAAGCGAAGGCAGGCCAACGATTGAGAAGGCGATGAGAACGGGGCCCGATTACGCTATCGCGTTGTACTCTTGAAGGCGAAGCTCAAGAGTCCTCCAACTTTTTGCTCTGCTAAGCAACCTTGGGTATTTCGAATACTCTAGCTGTAATGCTACTAGTACTGGACACTAGATGCGATTATTGCTTTGTTGATGATTGTTGTCTCAGATTTGTTTGGCTGCAATTTGCGCCTTTATCATCCCTCTATTATGTATTGTGGCGTTTAGAGGTTTCAGTCACACACAAGACGCTGTAATCTATCATGCCTATCCCTCAAGCGAAACCGCGGAATTGGATGGGTCAGACTTAGGAGAGTTGCAAATGCTGCCTATCAAAGAAGCGAGTAAGCATCCCAAAAGTAGCTCCAAAACAAGCGGCACAGCTTTTCTGAACGAGCCCAATACAAGCGGAAGCTTAATAAATTTTTTCATTGTTGAAAATATTCTAATTAGGTATAATAAAACAATAGCCTGTGTGCCACGGTAATGTAAACAATGTAAGTCTTGGTTATTTGGTACAGCGCAAAATATCCGCAACTATGAAAGAAGGCACATATTTGCTTTTGGCGTAGCCTCCATAGTAGTCTCCACTCTGTTTAGCAATGCATGTTTGCCAGTGCATGAATAACGCTACATGTTGACTCCCCTACGTGTGTTTGACTTCAACCCTCAAACTACACGATGCCATCAACCCGTCCACTATATTCATTAACGTCATGAGCATCAGAATAACTAAATTCCAAGGAAAAAATGAGAATAAGCCCAAGAAAGCAACAAGCGACTGGAAAATTCTTCAAGCGACTCGGTGAACAAGGAAGCTCAAATACGCTTATTATCAGCGGAACTGTTGAAAAATAATTTAAAAGCGTTTTACACACAACGTGATCTTTTTTAGTTGGGACAGAATTTTACTTAATTTTTTTACGGATTTTACGGATTTTTTTTTTGCACAACAGATTGCAACCTGACCTTAATGATTTAAAAAATGCCGACGTATGCTTCTTACAGTCTACATATTTTCAACATTTCCGCTGGACATATACATACAAGCGCTTGTTTACACCATATGCACAGGGCGCAGGGGGACAGGGCGCCGGGAACTCTTTCGACATTTGCGGTTGCTTCTACCACGTTCGGATGAAAAATTGAGGAGGGAATGGAAATCAGGGGTGACGCACAAAAGCATGGCCACTACGAAGCCGTCTTTCAGAAAGCCGCTCGCTAACAAGGCCGCCTCTCCCAACCCTTTCCGAAGAAAAATGACGTACCGTCTCCCAGGTCTAGACGGGTGGCCCTCCCCGACATCAGAGATATGAACGAGGCATTTTCGCGCGTGCTCACGAACTATTCTCTACATTTGGATGCTTACCACTCCGACAGACAGACAGACAGACAGACAGACAGACAGACAGACAGACAGACAGACAGACAGACAGACAGACAGACAGACAGACAGACAGACAGGCCGCCTAAAGAAAAGGCACAACATGCGCTGAGTGTGAAGGCTCGTACTTAAGGAAAACAAAGAACTTCACAGCAAAACAGCGCCAGCAAAAACAGGAGACCTAGACGAGGAGGCAAGCACGTATACAAGGCGCTCCTCGTCTGGTTTCTTGTTTTCGCTGGCGCTGTTTTAGGGCGACTACGATCCAACTAGCCCAAAAGTACATCTTGAAAAAAACTTCAACAAAACACTGCGGCAGCACAGTAACAATGTGCCGAATTCAGACCAACAAACGAGCGCGGATATTCTGTGAATAAATAAATATTCTGTGACGGTTGCCGTTTCGTTAACATCGAAGCCAAGCGCCAAGCGCTTTTGCATCGAGTCCTGGCATATACAGGCGAAACCGGGAAACATTAATGGCTAGACGGGGCCGTTGCCGAATCGTTATTATAGGTTGCTTCGTCTGATAAAACGGCTGCAATAAGCGTCACAGAAAGGCGACGACGTCGACTGGCGAATGTCCATGCGGGTGGGTGCTTCTGTGGAGCGAGACACGCCAGCGCGAAGGAGAACGCTTTTGCGCACATTCGGCTTCAGCTGCGAACTCTGTCTCTCGTGTACATGAAGCGCTCTGTGGTAGTGTACGCAGGAGCACAGCTCGTCGTCGTCTCCCTCCGTAAATGACGAAGAACCGGTGCATGTTGACGCAATCTTTGCGCGGGTGTCGCCACGTGCTGTGTCCAGATGTATGTGAACTACTACAGCTCTTACAGCAGAGCTGTTATGGTCGAGGTATGCCGTATCTAGTAGACAAAAAATTACCATCATCACAAACCCGAACGCGATGGTGTGACTGCACCTCACATTCACTCCATCTTGGCGCGTTTCTCGAAGGTTCGCCCGCGACATCCTCCGTCCTCACCCACGCCTCTCGCAGCACGGCGCAGCCTTGCCCTTCCTACCAAGGCTCACTCTCGCCACAATACGAAGCCACATGATCAGTTCTACGCCGACCCCGGACGTGACGGCTTCGACTAAGAACAACTTCGATGTTAAAACAAATTTTAAAGAGAGAGCAACCATAGCCATTTATAGTATAGCATCTCAAGGGTTGGGTAAAAAGACTGGTCAAACAGTGGAAGTCTAAAGATTTCGGGTACTGGCAATGCCTGTAATTCTGTTTTTTTTTTCAATTTTCGATAGCAACAATGACTACATTGAAGGGGCAGCACGCGCACGGCATTACCGAAACCTGTGTGATTTATTTTGTGGGACTTCGCATTCGAAGAAACGTCGCCTTAACTCGTCTAATGACAGTTTTCTTCGTCATTAGTTCACCTTTTTTTCAGTACTTCAGCAAGTAAATACATTTTGGAAACCTACAAGGTAAAGAAAGGTACCTGAAGGAAATGAGATGTGCTACGGTGCTTTGATGTCTTACCTTTTTTATAATAGGGGACCATACACGGGCATTAAAGGGCTTGGGAAGTCCGAATCATCATGTAGTCTAATACCTTCAATTTGTGGGGACGCGCGTAGAAACGAGCCAACAAAGGTGCACTTCTAGGGCACGGTATTGCCTGTATTACCATTCTTCTGAGATTGGAAAAGTTAATAATGTTATTATCCTCATTGGAGCTCAAGTTCTGAATGCACTTGATTTTATACAATAAAGATCACGCTTAGTATTTGCAACATATCGGGCTTCTCGGGGCCTACGGCTTCTAACTCGCCCTTCCCTAAAAGCACTGACTTTTTTTTAGCTTTTCTTCGCGCTTCTACCCAGTTTCTGCCACAATTCTAACACTTTGAATTTAGTGTTGACATGGCCTTAACAGGCAGCTGACATTATGTGCAGGTCATGTGTGAAGTGCTCATTCGCCACTGAATTCAACAATTGTAAATAACATTTCTCCTCCAAAGGTCTTGTGCACTGACAACATCGACTCTGATATAAGTTAAAAGTAAATTTCAAAGCATTTTCCACCAGTTTTCTCTAACTACTTTTTGACGACTTTGACGGACTCTGTCGCAATGACAATAAAAAATCGCTTTAAAATAACGCGCATGAACTCAGTAATAAACGCCTCCCTGCGTAATTATTTATTCTAAGAAAATGTTGAGACGCGTCGCTCGGCAGAGCTGCGCAAGTGAACAACTCGCGTCCCAAACAACAACTGAACTTTTATTATCACCCTTCCTCTCGAAGATAACTTTCTCGTCCGGGCGCATGCGCTCTCTGCACCGCACACAGAAGCACCGCTTTGCGTCGCCACAGTACTCCCCCCTAGTGAGTGCGCGCACAACGGCCGCACTCGGACGACTCACTGCGGTTCATAAGTTCATGCGCACCGGGGGTCTCGTACACCGTCCACTCCGCGTGAACCGTTTGAGGACTTGTTGGGGCTGCGCTACGTGGTCTGGCGGGGGTGCCTGCGAAGATGGAGCTCGAGGTGGTGCAGGTGTTTCGCTGTCGGAGTCCACGTGTGCTGATTTTACGCGGTCTAGAGAAACCACGTCGTGACGACCACCTCTGTCGATTGTAATGTGCTTGTCTGCCCGTCGCAACACCTTGAAAGGGCCGTCGTACGGGGGGCCGGGAGTGGACGCTGTACGGCGTCGTGCCTCACAAACACGTGAGAGCAGGAGGAGAGTTCCCGGTCCACGTAGACTGACCGGGCTGCGGGCGGACGCGGAGGAACAGCGCGTAGCTTGCTCATGATGTCTCGTAGTCGTACGGCGTAGTCCGCGTTCGCGTACCCGTTCTCGTCCTTACTGGTAGTGAAGAACTCCCCTGGGAGGCGAAGCGTTGTTCCGTACACCAGTTCAGCGGGAGCAGCATCCAATATCTGCTTTCAGAGCCGTCCTTACGCCCAACAGAACAAACGGCAGTGCCTCTACCCAACTGTGACTCGCAGTAGCTGTCAGGCTCGTCTTCAGATGGCGATGGAATCTTTCCACTATACCGTTGCTTATCGGATGGTAGGCAGTTGTTCTGATGCGGTAAGTACCCAAGAGCCGGGTGACGCTTGCGAACAGGGCTGACTCAAACTGTGTTCCGCGATCCGTAGTCACGGTTGCCGGCACTCCGAAGCGGGCCACCCAGTGGAAGATAAATGCGCGGGGCGACGGTATCAGCGGTCATGTCTGGAATGGGCACTGCCTCCGGCCATCGTGTGAAGCGATCGATGCAGGTTAGCAAGTAGCTTTGCCCCTGGCACAACGGCAGTGGTCCCACAATGTCGACATGCACATGGGCAAATCGACAGTCCGGCAGAGGGAAGGATCCCAAGGGGGGTCACAGTATGTCGCTGAACCTTGGAGCGCTGGCATGCGAGGCACTCTCGTGTCCAGTGGCGGACATCCCGGTTTATTCCTGGCCACACGAACCTCGCTGTGCATAGCCGTTGCGTGGCTCGAATCCCGGGATGCGCCAGGCTGTGCAGCAAGTCAAAAATGCTGCGACGGAGGGTCGAGGGGACGAACGGTCGGGCCCTGGCTGTAGACATGTCGCAGCATAGGGATCCTGTGGGTTCTGCCAACCATTGTAGCTTCAAGGCGGTGGTTGGAGACGTCAGTAGACGCTTCAATTCTCCATCACTGCGTTGGGCCGTCGTAAGTGTGGTGAAGTCCACGCCGCTCGGCAGGCTGATGGCATTCACTGGACCGCGCGAAAGAGCGTCGGCAGCAGCATTATCCGTGCCACTAACATGGCGTATATCTGTCGTAAATTCTGCAATGTACGACATTTGGCGGAGCTCCCGTGCCACGTGCGCACCAGAATCGGGGTTCGCGCGCAATGCGTAGGTGAGTGGCTTGTGATCCGTGAGCACAAAAAATTCTTGTCCTTCCACATAATGTCGGAAATGCCGGATAGCCGCGTATATGGCCAGGAGTTCCCTACCGAAGGTGCTGTACCTTCGTTCGGACGGGCTCAGTTTTCTGGAGAAGAAGGAGATTGGTCGCCACACTCCGCTCACCCTCTGCTGCAACACGGCTCCAATCGCTGCATCGGAGGCGTCCACCATAACACACTGAGGAACACCCAGTTGCGGGTACGTGAGCATGGTGGCATTTGCGAGAGCTTCCTTAATCATCCGGAATGCTTGTGTGGATTGGTCGTTCCACTGAATGGCAGTTGCCTTAGATCCAGATGCCGCAAGTAGGCTGTGGAGAGGGTGAAGGATGTTGGCGCATTTTGGGATGAACCTACGATAGAAATTCACGAGTCCCAGGAACTCTCGAAGCTGGCGGAGGTTTTTCGTCTGTGGAAACTGCCGTACTGCTTCCACCTTGTCCTTCTGGGGCTGTACTCCAGCACTTGAGATGCTGTGGCCCAAAAATGATAGTGTCGGTACCCCAAACACGCACTTTGCCGTATTGATAACGATGCCGTTCTCTGCCAGTTGCTGAAGTACGTAGCGCAGATGCCGCTCGTGCTCTTCAAGAGTGCTGCTAGCGATCAGAAGATCATCGAGGTATACCTTGCAAAAGTCGAGGCCACGAACAACGCCATCCATAAACCGTTGAAAAGTTTGGCCGGCGTTGCGTAAGCCGAAAGGCATGCGTAGGAACTCGAACATTCCGAACGGCGTTGTTATTGCGGTCTTGGGAATATCCTCCGGTGCTACGGGTATCTGATGATATGCTCGCACTAGATCTATTTTAGAGAAAATAGTAGCACCATGCAGGAAGGAGGTCATGTCATGAATGTGCGGGACTGGGTAACGGTCTGGCACGGTCACCCGGTTCAGCGCTCGATAGTCCCCGCAAGGGCGCCAATCACCGTCTGTCGATTTTGGGACCATGTGAAGAGGTGACGCATATGGGCTGGATGAAGGACGTACTATCCTGAGTTCCATCATGTGGGCAAACGCCTGTCGAGCCAACCGTAGCTTCTCGGGTGACAGGCGCCGTGGTCGCGCATAGACCGGTGGGCCTGTGGTTTCGATGTGATGCAGGACGCCGTGCTTTACTTCTGGAAATGCCTGTGGCTGTCGCGTCAGCTCTGGGAACTCTTGTAGTATTGCGGTGAAGTACGTTTCTCCAGCCGGACTAAGCAAGGCCGGGCTGATAGGGGGGTGCCAACACGGCGTGCCTTGTACCGCTCCCCGAGAAACAGGATCTTGAAGCCGTTTGTTCCGGACGTCGACCAACAGACCGAAGAACTGGAGAAAGTCTGCGCCTAGTATGGCGAATTTGACCTCAGCAGCTATGAACACCCAGCTAAACGTTCTGCCGAAACCGAAGTTCAGCGACAGTGAACGATGGCCATATGTTGTTATCACCGTGTTATTGACAGCTTGCAAGGGCGATGTACTAGGTTTCTTTCTTTCAGCTTGTGACGCCGGTATCACGCTCACCTCGGCGCCTGTGTCAACTAAGAAACGTACTCCGTTGTTGCGGTCGGTAATAAAGAATACTGAGGGACGACTTGGAGGCAACGTAGTAGCACTGGTCGCCCTCAGTGCCTGCCGCGGCTGTTTCCCGAGTGCGCGCACGGTGGGACACATTTACGCGCACTACTTCCGAACCTCCGATGATACCAGCAGATATGCTCGCGCTGCTTTTGCGGTAGCGGCGTGTTAGGCTCGGTTATCGTTTGCGCCCTCCTGCTTGTGTGTAAAGCTGATACTGTTTCGGCAAGTCGAGCAAGCTCCTCACGTATCTCTTGAAGTTCGTTTATAGGCTGTCGCGCTTGCACGGCAGCTATGGGTGTGGGCGGTGTCATTGCTACCAGTTTGTCAGCAAGTTCGGCGGCTGCGGTTAAATCCTTGTGCTCTGAGGCCGCGATGACCATGCGGACGCCTGAAGGCAACTTTTGCAGAAAAAGTTCTCGGAGCAATGCTCCATCTATCGTGGTTGATGTCTCGCCGAGCAACTGTTGCATGTGCCGCAAAAGCTGACTAGGAGTGCGGTCGCCGAGTTCCGTGCCGCGAAGCAATTGCTGCAGTCGTTGTGGTTCGGAGGGCGTAACTCGGCGAACAAGGGTTTCTTTTAGTGTTGCATATGCGTTTTCGACATGTAGTGCGAGCAACAGATCCCTGATTTCACTGGCTATGGCGGGCGGCAGACTGCTGACTACGTAGTGGTATTTCGTAAGGTCTGCGGTGATTCGTCTGGCCGCGAACTGAGATTCTACTTGTATGAACCAAAGTGCGGGGTCCGCAGTCCAAAAAGGGGGGCAGCTTACCGTCGACTGCGGAGACTGTCGGAGTGGCGTCGGTCGTGGGTGTTGAATCCATGTTGCGGCTGGTTCGACACTCCGGTCGCTGTGTCTGTAGTCCGGGTCACCAATGTTGAGACGCGTCGCTCGGCAGAGCTGCGCAAGTGAACAACTCGCGTCCCAAACAACAACTGAACTTTTATTATCACCCTTCCTCTCGAAGATAACTTTCTCGTCCGGGCGCATGCGCTCTCTGCACCGCACACAGAAGCACCGCTTTGCGTCGCCACAAAACAATCCCCTTAGCACAACGTCAGTTTAAAACATAAGGGCCAACATAACAAGAATGTGCCTTTGCATTCGCCAACTATTAATTGCCATGTAGCTGTTAGCAAAGCCAACGACTTTGGCCTTTTGTATCTATCTATCTATCTATCTATCTATCTATCTATCTATCTATCTATCTATCTATCTATCTATCTATCTATCTGTCTGTCTGTCTGTCTGTCTGTCTGTCTGTCTGTCTGTCTATCTGTCTATCTATCTATCTATCTATCTATCTATCTATCTATCTATCTATCTATCTATCTATCTATCTATCTAGCCGCCTACGTCTGCGCGCTTGTGTGCTGCTGTCCTTAACTTAGCATATACCGAGATCGGCACAGTATAAGACAGGTGTATGTTTAACAACCTGTCACGTGCGTCTCAAAACCCTTTTCGTGAGTCTCATGATGACCATGCCGCATACCGCACCCCGTGGAATGTGAGTATGCGCTACACGTGACTCCTAGCCCGCATAAACCCAGGAACAGCCAGAACTGACCTTGAAAATCCTAACAAGATAGCGTTAAGGAGCCCCTGCGAAAGGAAATGCGGTGCTTTCGGCGGCGGCGTCGTAGGTGAACGAAACATCTTGACAGACGCGTAATATAAAATACACGGCTCGAGCCGGAATCAAACCCAAGCATTTTGCATGACAATCATGTATCATGTACTGCAGAGCCACGGCAGTTACCGAAGCTGCTTATCAAAAGGACCTTAAACAGACGTCATATCTGGCATCGTCGTCTGAGGTTGCAGTGGTAGCCGTATGCTTTCGTGGCAATTTAACAAAAATTACTTACGCAGAGCTATGCCTCTGCAAGCTTTGCTAGACACCGCAGGAATACGCCGACGACTGCTACTTACCACATGCACATCACCGCACCGTAGCGTGCACTACGTTTCCATAAAACTGGCGTGTGTGCTCTTACGTCAATGCCGACGTTACGTCAGATGATAGCTACCATCTAAACGCCAGGGTAGTCGACGTACCTTTACGCCAGGCACGTCGAGTACAATACGCCATGGCTTCCGTCCTGGTAGATGAACTCCATTTCATCTACAATAGCCACATAATCGTCCACGTACCACAACAATTTTTACGTAGTAGAGCATTTAGGGATTATCCTCTTCCTGTGCCCACCTTGTCATCCCATCCTGTACACGTCTTTGTTCACCAGTACAATGTCTCGCAGTATTCAGTAGATCAACTCTGGAGCTTCTACATGCTAAAGATCTTCGAACAAATGTTTTGTCATGCCAGTTAATTAGCGCACACTTCCAATAACAATGGACAATTCGCTGTAAGCATCAGGTACGCAGTTCAGCAGGGCCCCAGAATAAGTGTTCTATTTACTCACGTAAAAGGTATAGAAGTGACATGAAGTTTCAAGGCTCCTGAAAACAACAATATTCATTTCCTGTATTTGAGCCATTTATTTCTGGCGGGACTAGTTTGCTGGAAATTCCAACCCAGGGCGGGTAAATCGCTCCTAAATTACCAATCAGCACTTTCCAAAATTAGTTAAGTAGTCTATCACCAGCTCGGTCAGTCCATTATGGCCAAGTCTTCCGCGTACAAGATAGAACGGAGCGTTTCAAACATGTAAGGAGATTGACTGAAAACGGATATTTCAAGTCTATATTGTACATGGGACCTCTGAAGCCCTTCAAAAGTTTTCAGCAAGGAAAGAAATAGTATAAGAGTAGCGAAACAGAAATGAGAACAAACCATAGAAGGAGACGACCGTGTGCACTTACACAGGTTAAGGAAGGCAGGAATGAGGTACGGAATTCTCCGCCTTTGTCAACTGCTGCAAAATGAACGGTTACCACCTAGGCCAGTCCGCTGTGCTGATTTAAATATTCTTTAAGCACAGTTTCTGCATCTCTGACTGGTCGCCCACCCTTTCTTCGTCGAGCTTGATGTATATAAGGAAACATATCCTTCATTCACTCACCAGATGAGGACACCTTAGCCACTTCGCAGTGGTTTGCTCTTCAGAATCTTCCAGTGCGCTTTGTGCGCCAGCACTGGGTCCCTTCATGAAAGTTTTGGAGATTGGTGTCACTGATCCCTACCACCCATTCTGACTGGGCCTAACTTCACGAGATATGAACTCTCCGAAATTCGAAGCGATGTGGTGCTTTACATTTTCAATATCTGTCGGTGCCGAGAAAAAATGACTGATGTGGAAAGCGAACGACGAATAGGGACGCCTGCGCAGGAAAACTGCCACGCTTCGGCGCTGTCGCTGGTGTCAGTTAGCTCACACTCTGAAATTTCGATAATGGCAGTTCTCAACAAGGCAGCAAGCTGATGCGGCGTATGAACACATTTCATTCTTCACACACCAGCCAATGTGTTGAGGTGTACCAAGAGCGAATAAAGGCAGTACCTAATTTGCGGAGGGTTCCTTTGTAGCCATGCGACCGAGTTCAATGGTTTCAAGTGCGCAGTTATGCAATATTACCAAATAGCTCGCTGAAGACGACAACAACGCTGCATTAGTTTATAGTCTTGTTCCAGCCAACCACTCGTATTTCAATGGTGGCGTAGATCTGCGGCCGACTTCCCTACTCCGAAGCAACTCTGAGAGATTCCACAGAATAATTCATATACAAGGTATATATAATACAATTTTAGATTCTACGGGCGTCGGTATCTTCATCCCTTTGTGTATGCTGTGCGAATGTCTTTAGAAAACACACGCCAAGGCGCGAGAATGATGAGAAAAAATATTCCTCAATGATCTGCTCGTTGAGATACAACATATGTCCCAGGCATGTGTGCTAGCAACGCGTGAAATTATGTTTTTGGGACCTGTCATAAACATGCTGAAACTTTTGGAATAGATCACGTTGCCTGAAGCGCCACACCGCCTTCTTGCACTCTAAATGAAGTTTGTTTTCTGGATGCTCTACCCAGTTGGGATCTGGTATTTGAAGGGTTAACACGTCTCATATATAAGTTTATAACAAGCATTTTCTAAAACTGATTAAATGATATAACTTCCTGTAAAAACCACAGCAACTAAAATGAATGCTAACTTCGCAGCGCACTTACCCGACTTAGTGATGGTGACAATACCGCACCTTTCATTTTCATTTATATACTTGAGCGTGTACTGGCTTCCTGAAACACACAACAGCAGAGTAAAATATTATCAATTACTTCAGGGAGAGCGGAATGAATGGGTATTTATGTTAATCTATGTAGCTTAAATGTACACTGTGCAATATCCAAGACCGGAAATTAAGTTTTCGGAAACTGTTTGGTCATTCCTTCTGCGCTCTGTCACTCGGAAGACTGTCCTGCGCGTCAAGAATTTTCTAGGATTGCAATCTTGAAAACATTATCACGATGCTCACAGTGATAATGAACGTCATGACTTGCCAGCAGAGAGAGCCCTACGAAGGCTTTTT
>JALIZH010018146.1:0-26717 GCA_030522465.1 Rhipicephalus appendiculatus | reverse complement strand
CCATTCTCCTTCTGGTTGTTATTATTGTCATCTTTGAGGTAGGTGACTGCGTTCCTTGATTGCTAATTGCATTAACGTCAAGCAACATTGATTGACTTCTTCAGGCTTTTTGTCCAGTGTAGGCTAACGTACTAGTTTTTCTAGACCTGTCAAAACCCCCGCCTTTTCTCTCTCCACTTCCTTCCTTGAATTCTTTGCAGTTTTTCCGGCACACACACGACAAGCTTCGCTTCCCCATTTTGCCGATAGGGGAAGGGCTGCTAATTTTACTTAATACAAAATAATTAATATAAAATATTGCTATAGCAGTGCTTTCTCTTTTTTTTTTTTGTTTGCGCGCGTAGAATGCGAAAAACTTTCCGGCACAAAAGTTAAATCCTGTCCTTTGAAACGTATAGCTAACCAGCGCTTTCAGTGTGAGATAGAGCCGAGATTAATGTCATCGTCAGCGTTGGTTTTCCTTTTGGGCGTCCCATATTCTCAGCTTGCGCTGCTGTGTAGCGTTAGTTGAGCCTTGTGCCTGAGTGGAATGCCAGAGTAATGCTTGTGACAGCAACACAAAGGAGCGCGCGATTAAAGGCGTCTCCTTCGAGGTGACAGTTAATTTTGGTACATCGTATGGATGTCTCTCTAAATCAGTGTTAAAAGTGCCCTGCGACTCCGCATCCGTGGCTTTGAGCTTTCAATCACGCGGATAGCTTCGCTGGTTGCAAACAACCCACGAGACGCCTTGCCAGCCTTCCGTTTTGCAAAACGTGAAAATGGTTTTCATCCCAACGCGAGCATCAGCTTGAGCGCGTGCGCGGCAATGCGCTTTCCATGAAGCCTTTATCGTTTTTCTGTTCACCGGGGCGGTAGAGTTACTGTATATGCTACCTTTAGGTAGCAGAGTTGCGCATAACTTTTTCCTTCCACCGCTCGCGCCGCTATTCGTCGACTGCCATCACGTGGTGCAAAATGACGTCAAATGTTCAATTCCGCGCGGCGAAGCCAACTTTACGTGCCCGACGGCGCCCGCGCGTCCTCTGCCTGCGCCGACTAGTTTCTGTCAGTTCCATCGTGATTGCCATTAGCGGTCGTCGAGCGTTTCAGCGTGCGTGCGTTCGTCGAGTGTATGCTTTGTTTATCGGCCCCATACCTTTGCGAAGTGTTCCAAAGTACGTCGTATTGACAGTTGTGCGCTACACATAAGTGAGCTTGAAGCTACTTTTCTGCGCCACTTTTTCGAACAGTGAAGCAGTGGTGAATAATAGTTAATGACAAATGACACTTCGCAGTGGTCGCCAGCGTAACCGCACGCGCAATATTTTGTCGACGGCCGCTGATCAGCTGGCATCGGCGGCCAAAATGTATTCATATTGTCGACCATACGTGCGTGAAGTTTCCTTCAACCGCGCTTCAAGACAAATATTTCTCGCCTTACGTCCCGGGGAGAAAAGCTCGTGTGCATGCTGAAAGTAATCGCGCTGGTTTTCGTTGCAAAGTACTGCGCAAAAAAGCGAACTTTTGAGCTGTTCGATCGTAGCATGTATCTGAAAGTTGTGATGGTGGAATCGGCCCACCGCTGTAAAATTCTCTGTGGACGCGATACCCGCGATTCACTTATGGCACCTATGAACTAACTTTTTCAATCGCCTAATTCAAATTTCATTGACTCCGTCACCTTTAGTACACTTCACGTGCTTTGATTCACTTTAATTCTCACTTGTTTCACTTCATTCACATTTGGTTGTGCGTATGAGCCACTGCTCCACGCCCTACACTGCACCCGGGATTGGCCGAACGCTGCAAAAATGTTGTTCTTCGCGTCGTTTTGTCCGCCGACGCGATCCGTTAGAACCTGTAGTAATATACAACTTCGCTGTAAAAGCGGAACCTTGCTCGGCGCGTGCGAATAATTCCGCGGCAAGTCGCCCGCACCGGTACATCTCGCCGTATTTGTCTCCTGCACGCGCGATGAGCGGCTTCACTGCTTCACCGGAACGCATGTTTCAGAAAAGTTTTAGCACACCATACGTAATCGTTTACGTACTTACGTAAACGTATACCTTTACGTTTGCGCAAACCACCAAATTGCGATGATAACTGCATTTAAACTATATTTAATTTAGATAAGATTGAATCACTACTGCGGCAAAATCATCAAAAAGGTTTTTTAGCGTGTAAGGTATCCCAATGTACGCGAAGGAGCATAAAACGTATAAAATATCAGGTTACCGGACGATGGTGTCGACATCTTGTGACGATTTGTGCAACCACAGTCATGGACACGTTTGTTTTTGCTGAATGTTTTTGAGGGAAGAAATGATTAAAAAGGCAACTCATTCGTAGTTATGCCACTGCAAGGCATTCACATCAGAAGTAGAATGCACGATGTTTCTGCAATACCAATTCTGTGCTTGCCTGGTTCATATTAGCCCCGCTAGATAGCGCCACCTATCCGGCATGTCGGGCATGTCAGGGGTTTTAGGGCCTCTCACGTTTACTGTTTCGGCCCTTCGGCTTGCTAGGTCACTAGCGTCGGCAATCCTGCTGAAACAATTATCGCTCGCACTTCGGCTTATTTTGACTCGGCATCGGCGGCTGGAGTCTCCTCAAAGCGGATATCGCGAGTAGCCACGAACGAAGGTGGATTTGCGAGGTAGGGCCGCAAACGTAAAGCCTATCCGGCGAGTAGTTTACGTTCCGTAAAAAAGTCTACGTTCCGTAAAGGCCCGCGCATGCGCAGATTCCTTCCGGTATCCGGTAACACGGTAACGTAAAGAAGTATACGTACAAGCTAAAAGCCCCTAATGGCGGACCTATGCGCAACTCTGCTACCTAAAGGTAGCATATACAGTAACTCTACGGGGCGGCACTCTTGCGCGCCGTCTCTGATGGTTCTCGTGTGACCGCGCTGCACATTCTGCATTCTGTGTTCGCCAGGCGAACGCGAAACTTCTAGTGCAGTGGCGCTGTGCATCTGGCGTGAACATCAGTTCAAGCGAGTGTGCGCTCGAAGCGAGGTCCAAGCAATAAAGTGGTTCTTAAAGTACGCCGAAAGTCTGTGTTCTATTTCTTTCTTGCGAGCCGACGCTTCTCTTTATTAAAAAAGTCACAGTTTCACCGCAAGGGTGAAGCAATGAATGCGACAGCAACAAATTGTAATGTTATACGAAGTGAGGCTGGCAGCTAACTCTTTTGGATCTGATCTCACGCAACTCTAGAAAACGCTGCTTTAAGAGCATACGGCCGCTCCAGGGACACTGCTCACCACATTCTCTTCGCGTTCGAGAGCGCAGCACGTAGAAGGGTACACCGGCCACCCGTTGTCGGCCGCCGAGAAGGGGAGATAACGCGCGCGCCCGCGACGACCGCGCTCGTAAAATCGAAGGTCGCTCGAGGGACCCCCCCCCTCGCGTCTTTTCACGCTCACGAACGACGGGCGGGGGCCGGTTATATATATACATATACATATACGGGGGGATGACAGCGGCGGACGAAGACGGCGGCGACGTCGACGGCAAAAACCAGCCGATAGTGTCCATATAATTGCTATCGCAATAAAATAAACTTACTTATTGAAGACTTACGGCTGCTTGCGAACCCGTGACTCAGTGCTTGCGGAACTTTTCTCAATTTTTAAATTGCTCGCGGTGGAGTCCGTTAGAAGTACACAGTTCGGAGTAGATGTTTCTGGCGGAAGAATGCACGAAGAAGTCATGTTTTTAGCGAGCTTATGTCCCCAACAACGCGTCGCAAAACGGTGCGGCATGAAAACGCCGCGGTATATTTGCTAAACGGACCTCATTGGTTGCAGTGTCATTGACTTCATTATATAATTGTGGGCGTGATCAAGTGTCCAAAACTTTCCCGTGTGTGTTCATCCTGTAGACGCCAGAATCACAATAGCTGGACTCTTCTTCTTTATATATTAAATGCGAATGCATTTCTTAGTCGGGCTATGTCAGGCGGCGTTGTCCGGCGTTGACCGCGGGGAGGAGGATAGGTTGAGGAGGTGTCCGCGCGCCGGCAGGTGTTATCTCTCCGCTCTCACTCCCTCTCCCATAGCAACAGCTGCGGGCGCGCCCGTTTATCCTCGCCCCTAGCAACCGGAGCATGTGGTGCGAGAGAGTGTAGGAGAGGGTAGGTGCAGTGCTTCGCCGTTCGCTCTCTCTCCTCCCTGCGCCCCACTCTCCCGTCCGCTCGCGCCTCACTCTCGACCGTTCGCTGGCTGGGCGCCTCTCAAGGCGATGGGAGAAGTCGGTGTCGGCGCATTCGCATTTCCTCGCGATTCCCTTCGTGGAGGTGGGGGTCATTTTTTTTATTTCACACATCGTTATGGGTCCTTAACCAGATGGACACACAAAACCCGGGGCGATAAACGCATGGCTTGCAATTTTTTACGAGGCACGTACGGTTAAACGAACGGCAGGCTTTACACATATCAGAATGAAATTGACTTCAACGTGCGAGTTTTATTTAGTCACCATCACAATTTTCCCTAGTTATCCGTTCTATTGTAAGCGGTGGGACAAAGGAAACGATTGTGGCTATATAGTTGTAGGCCCGGCCCGAGCCCGAAAGTGCTATGCTCTGGAGGGTCCCTCACTTTCATATTCTAGTAAAGTAACTAAGCATGTTATCTGTCTGGAGAGCCTATGCCTGCTTTAAATGTCTGCGGCTTGAAATATACACTTATATGGTAGGATTAAAACGATCGACTGTGGGGTTTTACGTCGCAAAACAACGATGTGACTATAAATCAAATGCTAGTGGGGGTTTCTATAATAATGTTTGGCCTCGTGAGGTTCATAGCTGGGCACCTAAATAGAAGTACGCGGGTATTTTTTGCATTTTGACGCCGCGCAACTGCGGCCGCCGGGGCTGTCAGTCGACGGCGCGTCCACGAAAGTTATTTGAGGCAACTTTTCGGAGATTTGTAAGGGCAACAAGAAGTATCAGACTAATGTATAGCCTCTTGAAATGTGTATTAAAATGCTTCTTCGAATTATACAACCTACCTTTTCGGCATATCGAAACGAAGAACAACTTGAAAAGATAGGGACGGAGGGGGACGCACATGTGTACTGTGATGCACACTGAAACAAAAAAACAGCGCGTTGTTTCTCGTTCTCGCGCATTTTTTTTCCCTTTCAATATGCACCAAATCCGACTATATAGCTCAACAACAAGCATTAAAAATGTTGATGCGGTTTAGGGTAATCTTTCTCGCGCATACCCCCTTTTCCCTCCGCGGAATATTCTCCACCCATGCTGAGATTACAGCAAAAAATGTCGTTTAGGGCGGCGAATTCTATTGCTACCGCTATTGATGCACCTTATAGACTGAAGGCATTTATGCGTCGGTGTTTTCATTACTATGAAAGGACCAAGAATTGTTGAATCGTTTCCTTGCAGTACCTTTATAGCATGCAAAAAAAAATATTGCTTCTTGTAATATCTCAAGTGCATCTTTAGACTCATTTTTTGAAGCGAAATTTAATCGCTGTTTTTTTTTTATACTGGCTTTCCAGCTCTCTCGATTTACGCTGTTGATGTAGGCGCAGCGTTCCTGCCTTACGAAATTCCTAATACCAATTGGCACTTGGCTGGTATAGCATCGGATGTTTACAATAAGCAGTAACATGTGCGCTGCAACCAAAAAATTGTGGGCGTGCGTTCTCTTGTTGAGACAGCATCTTCTAGGCTGCAGTCTCACCTGCCTTTAGACGTTGCGTACGTAGAAACATGGAAAGGAATACGATAGGAGCATAGGCGTGCGCACGGGGGGGGGGGGGGCAAGGGGGGGCAAGAAGGGGGGGGGCGGAAAGCCAGCCCTATACATTGTAGGGGGGGGGCGACAGGGGGGCCCAAAGTTAGCCCCATACATTGACATAATAGGGAGGGGGGGGCGCTGCGACGAACCTTCGCCCCCCTGAAGGGGAACCCTGCGCACGCTTATGGATAGGAGTAACCTTAAGGGACAAGAAGAGAGCAGGGTAAGTCAGGGAACGAACAGGTGTTAAGCACAGCAGAATAAATGGGCATGGGCAGGGGCACGTAGCACGAAGGTGAGACAACCGGCGGTTATTAAGAGTAACAAACTGGATTCCAAGTGGGCGAAGGAAAGGCGAAAGGTTAGATGGGCAGATGAGATTAAGAATTTTGCGGGGGATAATGAGGCCGCAGCAAGCACAGGATCGGGTTAATTGGCAAAACGTGGAAGAGGCTTTTGCCCGGCAGTGGGCGTAGTCAGGCTGAGGATGATGATGAGGACAAAGAAAAAATTGCTAAATGCTACAGGTCACCCTATCAAGAGAGAGAGAGCTTTCATTTACAGAAAGGCAGAGAGGTCGGTCTGAGCTACAGTTGGCTCTGGCCTGCTACTGTACACTGGGGAGGGGGACAGGGGGAGCGAAGGAGTGATGAATGAGGATGGTAAGGTACTGAGATGAAAATACAGTCCCGCTACGCCCGGGCAAACTTAAACATTCCACTTTTCTACGGGCGTTGCGGAGCACAACTTTGTGTCTAAATGCCATAGTTATGTGCTTCAGCAAGTGCTCACTTCTATATGTGTTCATGAAGCTTCACCAGCGAGCCTTCCCTCTGGTGAAGCTTCTTGCTTAAGAATTTGGCTGATTTTAAAAGTATTGCACCAAGGCAGTTAATATACAAGTCTAGAGGGCCACGCTCCTTCTTTGTAAAATCTGCAGCTATATTCGCATGTCACTTCTAAACAATAACAATTACGTTCCATTACCTCTGGTAATCTTCGCTTGTCTACACTGAAAGACATCAGCAGTGACTCTGAACTCTATGTGCGCATTGGAGGGCAAGGCAGTGTTCTAACGTACGAAACTTCAGAGCACAATATTGGTGTCAACAATGCCACGATGCTCACGTGTGACATTTAAAGGGGCCATGACACCCAATTTTCGATCATAATATATGTTATGTTTGTTAATCCTCGAGAATTCACAAACAAGCTGACGAAATTTTAGCGCATTTGGATGAGCACTTAATTTATTATTGAATATTTTTTACAAACACGCGAGCGGCCTGATAGTCGGGCAGCAATGGCGCACTCGCCAGCCGTGACGTAACAAACAGCAGGCTGTGCGAGCGTCTGCATTCCGGTGAACGATATTGTTCCTTCGTCAGCGGCTCATGAAATCGAGATATTCGAGCTTTCTTCTGCTTAGCACTGCAATTGAACGACTATCAGCGACTGAAACTGTGCTAGAAGACGACGTCACCGCTCCTTGCTGCACGTAACGACACAGGCGCCATGGCAAAATGGCGGTCGCCGGCGGTGGGCGGGATTTACAGCCGGCGACTTCTAGCACCTGTCTTGCACTGAAATATTCTTTTCCGGCCCGCTTTTAATATCAGTATAGGCATGATAGACCCTCTACTTCTGATTTTCGCTGAAAACTACAAATGGTTGGGTGACCAAGTCATGGCCCCTTTAATGAAGCACTGTGCTTCAACGGCTCTGGGACTGGACGCTTGCGCTCCAAATAAGCCCGTGAAAAGCTGAAAAGAAGCTATAAATCGGTGATATCCTGACGATAGGCATCCTAGGCGGACATCGCAATTCACGCCTCCACCTTCGCGCTCGCCACCTAGCGGGCGCGCCTGGTAGCAGCATGAACAGGTTCAGCCTTGAAGCGAAACAAGTCCTCACTACGATGTGCACAGAGAGGCGTTGCTGCGTTCTCAAATTTTTGTCATGCCGCCGCGCACTCGCCCGAAAAAGAAAGAAAAAAGATGTCGAGAAAGATTTTATTTGTGCGCCGAAATGCGTGTCGTCCCAGGGGAGCGATAGTAACCCATCCTCCTTCCATCGTTCCCCGAAAGAAGCAGACGACGCTCAACAGAAAGGGACGCCAATTAGAAGCTTGTGCGTGCGCGCGCGCGCGCGTGTGTGTGTGTGTGTGTGTGTGTGTGTGTGTGTGTGTGTGTGTGTGTGTGTGTGTGTGTGTGTGTGTGTGTGTGTGTGTGTGTGTGTGTGTGTGTGTGTGTGTGTGTGTGTGTGTGTGTGTGTGTGTGTGTGTGTGTGTGTGTGTGTGTGTGTGTGTGTTTGTGTGTGTGTGTGTATGTGAGAGAGAGAGAGAGAGTGTGTGTGTGTTTCCTTTTTCATATCGTTGGCTTCTCAGAGCGAAGTGTACGCGTACACTTCGCTCTGAGAAGTGTACGTCTGGACGTACGCGACATTTGGTTATGTTTGTTTTCTGCACCAGTGTTAATACTACTGATGCTAAAATTAAGCTGTAGCAACACAGGCGTACGTTTCCCGTATACTTGGGGTGGAGGGGGGGGGGCAGCCGGTGTTGATCAGATGGGGGAAGCAGTGGAGCCACGCTAACAGTGCATCAAAATATGGAAGCATGATCCTGCAATATTTATTCCAGTATTGTACTCTATGTCTAGAACAAAGTGCAGCTGCTAATTAGCTCTACCAATGTACGCGGCCCGGAGCGGTATGCGTTCTCCCGTGGACGAGTTCGGTGTCTGGGAGGGGGGGGCGGGGGGTCGACTATTTCCGCTTGTTTTGCACTTAGGACCTTCAGGCTGATTAATATATGAGGTGATGGGCAGCAAGTGCTTTTCCGGCTTAGATGAAACAGCGCAATTCAACGCCATGAAGCAGAAGCTCCAGCAGAGCGCTAAGCAAGAGTGCAGCCGAGACCCTGACGTCGCAGCCATCTTTGTTTACTTAAACAGTGTTGCTAGCACAAGCAGCAGATTTTGGAATTGCGAATTAAGCCGTAGTAACCCCATTTGAACTCGCCGGCCAATATGAGCTTGTGAAGCGCATTGAGCGCCCGAATTTTTTTAACCTGAACAAGCGATTTCGCAAGGCCGGTGCATGACACGTTCTTGAGCGTCCATTTACGATTGACCCCCACAACTCCAAGGGACAAAATGATGTGTTTCGTTTAGCCGTAATTGAAGTTAATATAAAAACTAAAAGGAAAACAAGAATAATATCTGGGGTTTTACGTCCCAAAACCACCATATGATTATGAGAGACGCCGTAGTGGAGGGCTCCGGAAATTTCGACCATCTGGCGTTCTTTAACGTGCACTGACATCGCAGAGTACACTGGCCTCTACCATTTCGCCTCCAATTGAAATGTGACCGCCGCGGTCGGGATCGAACCCGCGACCTTCGGGTCAGCAGCCGAGCAGCGTAGCCACTGCAGCATGTTCCACCGAGGCGGACTAAAAGGAAAAGAAGAAAACATCAAGGATCGTTTTATTTCAGATGCGTCGAGTGTTTCGATGTTTGCTGTGGTGCAGCAAGATACTTTGATTGACATGTTCTGTTATAGGGCAATGCTCACGCGTGGAATGCGTGCCGAGAATTCGGTGAACTTATTTTTTATTCCATAGGACAATGATGTAGATGGCCGTTCTGGTTAAAATTTCTTTCAGTTGGAGCGCGTGGAAGAAGAAAAAAAAGTCCTATTTATTGAAAGTTTGTCAACTTTGTCCCTATGTGGGCAGCGAACTAGAGTTGATACATTATTCGCAATACTTGGCATTTCTTTTTGAGGGGAGATACGTTTATCTCTAATTAACACTGTTTCGTGCAAACAATTTCAGTTCATCACAGCTTGTTTTCTAAGCAGGCTATCTGGCTTCGGCACAGATGGTTGCGGAAACATGTAATTGCCTTCTTGCGAGTGTTACTGGATAAAAATGAGCATTACGATTAACTCAACACATCATCGTGACGTAGAACTCTGAATTAGTTACAAGAAGCGTAGTATGCATGAAAGCGTTGGACCGATAGGTATGCATATACGTTTGACAGTGAAAAAAAAATCTGGCATAAGAACGAAAAAAGCCGTTGAGAGCACAATTTTAATAATTACAACAAGTAAAAGTAATAAGGAGAACTTCGACGCAATATCAGTGGTGTGATTGACCAAAGCCATTTTGGCGCAGCTTCTGGAGCAGCTAAAATCTCACTTTGGAGCAGCATAACCAGCGTTTGGAGCAGTTACTTGCCGCACATTTTCGGACGCAAACATTTGTCTCAAAGCCGGAGCTGTTGCACCACATGTCAAAGGTGTTTTTAAATGACGCTGGCTTTCCCTGATGCGCAAGTTACAAAACTGGAAGCACAATCTGTCATAATTTTTCATGCATTCTATTTACTTCCCCAAAAATGTCTGATTACATTTGTGCTTTTAGCACAACCTAGTCCTGTATTGTGTGGAGAAGTGTCTGCTGTCATGCTTTATGTACAGAATCATTAGAGTCCTGGCTAATGAGCGGTTAAATAAGGAACAGGGTTTAGTAACTGGTAGTTTCTTCCAGTTATTGAATGTGTGCTCAACAAAATTTACGTTGATGGGGGGAGTACGTATTTACATTTGACAAGCTGGTTGACATGACGAGTTGCCGAGGTCGACAAGCCCAGCCGAGATATACCGAAATACCGGGACACCATGCCTTCTTGGCGAAGTAACAGTCACTGCATAGCCCGTGGTATTGTTGGTAAAATGTGCCCAGTGTATGGTCTTAAAACTTAGGTACCCTGCGTCGATTGTTTCAGAACTAAACCAGAACAAATAGCACTAAAAATAAGAAAACTAAATAAACGGCCGGTTTTACGTACACGTACTGAATTACTGTTATCAATAAAGTCAGTCAAGTAAGAGTGCCGTGCAAGAACAACTGGGTCATTATTACATTTCTCTGGCTGTATTCACAACATATTAGAAAATATTTTATTGAACTTAATAATGTTACCTCGCAGTAAGGCCTAGTAGTAATAGAAAACTAACGCAGTAAGCTTCGCAGTATGGGCGAGTTCAGTTTCGCAATATGGGCGAGCCGAAATTGTTTGGAAGCCTTGCGCCCAGCAACAATTTCAACTACATGGCACATTCCTGCATACTGCGACGACCCCTCGAAATCACAGAGGTAACCTATGGATTTCGAGTGCCTGCTGTCAAGCTTCTCACCGAAAGAAGGCAAAAACGATGTCTTGGCGCATGCTTGGCGCAAATAATGAAAATTTTGCCAAGATGTAGCAGGATGTAGCAGGTTTCACCTCTTGGCGCAGTTTGGCGCAATTGGCGCAGCTATCACATCACTGCAATATATATAGCACTACGTGCCTCTGAAAAAGGTACCGCACCTCCATTATGCATGGTGGCATAATTATGTGACATTTGCTCACTAAAGTATGAAGCGACAGGCGTAAACCTTTTTGAAACCTTAACGCCTAGACATTACTAGACAACAATAGGGGCTTTTAGCTTGTACGTATACTTTATAACGATGCCGTGTTACCGGAACACCGGATTGCGTTTACCGTGTTACCGGAACGCATGTTTTAGGAAAGTTCTAGCTCCCATACGTGAACGTTTACGTACGTACGTAAACGTACACCTTTACGTTCGTGCGAACCGCTAACTTGTGATGAAAATTGATTTAAACTATATTTAATTTAGATAAGATTGAATCAAAACTGCGGCAAAATCATAAAAGAGGTTTTTTAGCGTGTAAAGTATCTCGGTACACGCAAAGGGGTGTAGGAATACCGGGTTACCGGATGATGGTGTCGACATCCTCTGACTCTTCGTACAACCACAGTCATGGACACATTTGGTTTCACCTAGTGTTTTTGAGGGAAGAAATACATAAAAATGCAGCTCATTCGTAATTATGCCGCTGCTAGCATTTACACCAAAAGTAGAATGCACGATGTTTCTGCGATAACAATTTTTTGCTTGCATGGTTCATCTCGGTCCCGCTAGATGGCACCACACATCACTATACCTTCGGTAGAGGTCACTAGAGGAAGCTGGAGGTCAGAGTAGCTTCGATCATCCGGCTGAAACAAGGTGATCGCAATTCGCACTCGCACTTCGGAATATTTTGCAGATATCGCAAGTAGTCACGAACGAAGGTGGATTTGCGAGATAGGGCCGTAAACGTAAAGCCTCTTCGGTGAGTAGTTTAGGTTCCGTAAAACTCTACGTTCCGTAAAGGCCCGGGCATGAGCAAATTCCTTCCGGTATCCGGTAACACGGTAGCGTAAATAAGTATACATACAAGCTAAAAGGCCCAAATAACAAAGAAAAAATAAAATGTGGCTTATACATTAAATGCCACTCGAACAAACGCCAACATCATATCACTGAAGCTAAATTATTTATTCTTGCGTTCTATTAGGCGGCTTCCCCAGGAAATGCTTGTGTCGATGAGTGGCTGTGAGTAAGAAAAAGTAACAAAAATGTCACACACTCACCCGAAAGGCGAAGCAGCGATAGCGGCAACAATGCGTCGAACAGCTATGAATAAGCTCTTGGTTTTATCGGCCCTCATTCTTGTAGCAAACATTCGCAATTACTAATTAAATGAAGGAACATGGTGTCTGCACGCAAAGGCAAACAACACATAAACGTCTCATTCGATGACTGCGAACACTGACTATCGCAACATTGGCATGAAGAACAGCGCAAAAGTGAGCAAACGAATCGAGTTGATTCTGGCTTCTTTGAGATAACGCGAGCTGCATGATTAAGAGCGATCCCGACTGAGAAAGTTTCAATAAGCGACCAGCCATCTCTTGTAGCCCAATCTTTCGAACCACAGCCCAGAACCACAGTACTCGCTAAATAAGGCTCGCTCCCTCTTACAACTTCGTTCTCCTCAAGCCGGGCTGACTAGGGGACAGACGCACGCCTCACCTGCAACCGTCTCTCTCAGCAGCGCTCGCCTCTCCTCTGCGTGTGCGCGCTCAAATTCCCGAAATTCCCGACGCCGAATCCGACAGTGACGCCGTAATTCCTGCGAAACGAGCTCTTTAACGCTATCGCGTTAAAATTTGCGAAACTTAGTGAAACAGCTAGCAACAGCCAGAGCTGGCTAGGTGCCTACAGCTCTGCTGTCTATTTAGCATGGAGCCTCCAGTGCAAGCTACACTACTTTTTTTGTTTGTCGCTGCATCTTCAGTCATGCGCCACTTAATGCACTTATCTCGTCGTATTTTTTTTTTAGTCTACTGCTTAACTAAACAGTGCAATGATGTCATAACATCTCGATGAGTGAAAAAGTATTTCGCATTGTCCCAAAGTGCTGGTCCTTAAAGGGGCCGACAACTGCCCAGAACATGAACTGAGATGACTCCACTGATGGAAAGATTGTGCGTCGCACTGACTCAAATCAACCCTGTTTTTTTCGTGAGAGGTCGATTTATATTTTTATTTCTTCATCGAAAGACGCAAAAAATGACCTTGGGCGCCTCTGGTGGCAAATACATGAACGATTCGATGTACCGGGCCACGTGACCGTTGATTGCTGTAGACGGTCGAGGATCTTTTTGTTGGTATTGAAATATTGTTCGTTTCTTTATATTAAAAGATATTACTCCATAAAAATGTACACATAGGCCTGCGTTATTAGTATGCATTAAAGCGGCGCTGCGTTCGCGTGACGTAATGATACCATGCTCGTCAGCGCGCCTAGAACAACTTTTCAGCGTGCTCATGCAACCGTGCACAAAGTTTGCGGGTCGTAAAGATTTTTGAGCTACATAATTTTCCTTCCTACGCTTCGTCTCAGAAATGATGCGCACTACTACTCGGCGCGGCCCTGCATAATGCGTAGTGACGTTTTCGCTGACCTGGCTTGGCTCGTGCATCGAGAGAGTACGACGCCGGGTCAAGCCACCCATGACACAGGCGCAGGCAACCTTGGGCGCGGGTGCACACAACGCGGTCTGAATACAGGGAAGGTTTATAATGTCACATCATCTCATTGTGCCAGCTTGTTATTTTCAAAAAATTGTTGAAAAGCTCAAAATAAAGGTGGTTAAGCACAGTTACAAGAACTCCTGCGAAAGCAGAACGACGACAGCTTTCACAAATCGCGAGAAGGGCTGGCGGCATCGCTATCAATTCTCAGCGTTGCTGGAGGAAAGGTACATCTGTGTTTAGAGCCTTTAAGGTCGAAAAATACTGCTTGTAAAATAACTACGTGCTTTTGGGATTAACTACTGCAGCTACGAACACTACGAAGGGTGAGCGTTCCGTGGCGCCGTAAAAAAATGGGTCGAGAAAAAATCAGTTGTAGTTCCTTTTAAAGCGGCCCTGCCACTCTTTTTCAGCATGCTCAGACGACGCTGTCGATTGGTAGTCGAGGCCCCTGAGAACACTCGAGCCGTACGTTGTAGTGCAGCACGTGGCCTCGAATTTACCATTAATTCTCAAAGTCAGCGAGAAATGGTTCCCTTTTCTCTCGATGAATGGTGCCATAAACCCAAATGACCGCGTCGTAAACCCAAAGTCCACGGCCATTGGCTGATTTGGGCATCGTGAGCTGCATAGTTATTGTGGCTGCCGCGGGATGCCGCCACGTGCCCGTGTACTGGCTCGTGATCACACTGAAAGTGAGCCGCGTGTTCGAAGAAAAAAGTGCTGAAAGTCTTGACGCGAGCTGACTAAGGGACCCATGTTCTTGTCCACTTGTCATCCCTCTCCCAGCGTAGCTTCGAGCGCGCTCGCTGGCACAACAGGAGAAAGAACGCTCCTGAAGCGTGCGACAAATCCCTCTCGTACTCCGCTCGTACTTGACGGATTAAAAAAAAAAACACTCTTTTAACGAAACCATTTGACGTTTACTTGGAAAAGTGCGGCAGGGCCCCTTTAATGGTCGCTACTTTTGCGCGGTCATTACGAGGAAAACCACTCTCGATCATCTGGCGTAATAAGTCGATGTGGTTGTTCCGGCTGGCGGGCATATTTCATGGATGTCATATAAGTCATGAATTTTCGCCTAAACACTCACGCCCGATTTATCAACCATGAATCACCCTACCAAGCTTTCATTCTTCGATGTGTTCTTCGTGATTTCTTAAAAATTGTGTCAGCATTTAGATTATCTAATGTATGTCTCTAGTGGTGGGATGGGGGAGGGGTGAGGGGAGAGAGGGGGGCTTCGGTATACCCACAGTAATATATCGCGTCGGCTCTTCGTCGTCGGTTTGAGACTTCTCCGTCTATTATGGTCTGTGATGAATGATGCTATTCAGATAACCTGATCCAGATGCAATCAAGATGTTACAGTACATGAATGTGAACAAAGAAGTTTCAAAGAGCGCTGCAAAGACATGTCGATGTCTCGCTCTTCAACTATGGCAAAAAGAAAGAACCATCAACTAATATTAAGTGCAAGGATTTTACGGTTCAAAACCGCGAAAGGGGGGTATGCCGCAGTGGGAGACTCCGGACAAAATTCGAGCACCCGGTGTTCTTTGACATGCCCCTAAATCAAAGTGCACAGGTGTTCTTTGTATTTCACCTCCATCGAAATGCGGCCGCCGTGGACGGGAATTGAACCCGCACCGTCGAGCTTAGCAGCGCGTCACCTTACATGATAAGCCACCACGGCGTTTGTAAGAACCTGACTCTCAGAAATGTACATTGTACGGAACATCACCGATCTATCCTAACCCAGACCCAGCTGTCGGGTATTGTGCGAGATACGATATAACTAATGCGCTAGAAGTAAGTTGCGGGACCGCAACGTTCCTGTGGGGATGGATTGCCAGCGAAGCTGTGTTCTCGTTTCTGCTGTAGACGCCTGCCCAATCGTTTCTCAGGCGTGATCGATTGCAGACGGTGACATTCTTCCTCAGACTCATGGTATTTCGACGCATTCTCCGCTTTTGCACAGTCCGCTTTCGCTGTCTGTATTGGCGTTGCTGCTCTCGACTCCTTTCAACTTCTTTAGCTTTTTCTTCTTCTGCTGTCGCGGCATCTTTGTGTGTGTATATATATTGTAACATTCCACGGCAAGCGTGCACAGACCCAAAGCACGACCTCTTTATTCTTCTTCGTCTTCGCCCCGTTGCTCCCACTAGATGTGTCCTTCGTCATCTCGGCTCACTACACTCCCCCTGGCTTTGTTTGATCCCTCCGCTGCAAATAAGGGATAACGTTGGAAATGGCTGCTGTTTCCATTGCACCGTTTTCCGTTGTGTGGCCGATGGTCTTTAGTGCTCCCTCCTTTGTAGCCAATTTCACCGCTTTAAACGGACCCACAAGTTGTGTGTTAGGACCACTACAACCTTTCCGCACCAGAACCATATTTCCTAGTGTAACTGCGGGAATATTTGTGCTATGACATTTCTCAAATGCTTTCTTCATCAATTCCCTGTTCTTCCTTTGCTCTTCTGAACTTTTCTTCGCTTCCTTCAAGTGAAGCTTCGCCGATATGCCAAGTATGTCATCCGCAGGCAAATAAGAAAGGTTCCCCGATGCAGTCCTCAATACGCCACCACGAAGGCGGCGTATTGAGGACTGCATCCCAGAGCGCTCGTAAGAGAACTATTGTGGTGCGACACAGATGCTTGCAGACAACACTTCCACCCTCCTGGGAATCCGGGGTACATACGTACATATTGCTTTATATCTCGGACGACCCGCTCTGCTAGTCCATTATCTGATGGATGGTATGGGGCTGTGAACTCCAGGGTAATGTTTTTTCTCTTTGCCCACTTCGTGAATGCCTGGCTCTTGCATGCGGGTCCATTCTGGGATACAACACATTTCAGTCCTTTAAACACTTCTCTGCTCAATAGAGATATGATAGAATGACAGACAATGACCTTCATTAAGATAGTCTTGAGGAGCACCGCAGCCGTTCAGGGCGGCAGCGCCGCGGGCCGCTCCCACGTGGGGGACGGGGAGGCCAAGCCTCACCGCCGCGTCGTGGGGCCCTCTGGACGGCCCTTAACTGGTGTAGTAGATTCGAGCTCCTTAGCTCGGAGCACCACTCTTCTTCAGTGAGGCGTTGAGGGCCCCGTAAGGAGGGACACCGCCAGAGCATGTGATCTAAATTGCCTCGCGCGCCACAATCGGCACAGTCCGGTGCAAAAGCGTCCGTGTAAGAACTTACACTGTAAAAAAAATGTATGTTAAATAACATAAAATTTACAGGTATTTCCTGTATTACCTACATGAAATTTCTTGGATTCGGCAAAAATTGATTCTTTGTTTTTGAAATGATGTAATTTATCAGTTAAGCCCTGTAAACAAATAGTTTCTGTAAATATCACAGCCACTTCGTAATAAATACCAAACGTTGTTAGATTTTACCTGTTCTTTCACACAAAAGTTATGCTAGAGCACTCAAGACGTTGGGCATCACATCAATTCGCCTAAAAGTTTGCTATCGTGCTTTATCCGCTACAAAAGTGCGACGCTTGGCAAAATAAAAGCCTTCTCTAGAGTAAAGCGTGAAGGCGACATTGACCATCTTGCAAATTAGTAAAATTCAGACTTCGAGAAAAATTAATGCCAAACTCGACAAACACCAGATTCATGTCGGCGGTCGTGTCATGTGCCTTCTGTTGAGAAGTTCGACATGATAACGAACGCTGAGAAGGAAATGGAAGGTGTTGCGCCTATGCCGCACTACACTCAATTTGCAGGGAATGCCGCAAAGCATTGCGGATTCTGGACGCCATTGAGAACAAAGCGTGCACTACTTTAGTATTTGAACTTGGTACTATGAAGGGAAAATTTCTATAGAATAATAGAAAAAATGTGTGCAAATACAAAAAGCCTGTTCTCTGGGAAGAATCCCTGTAGAAAAGCAGAAAAGTAGTAACAGAGAATGTACGCAAAACTACAGAAAACTACTAATACAGAAAACAGACAAGAACAGAACTGTTATGTCACTAAATTTGCCATGCATTTTCTGTTTTTCTCACAGGATTTTTTTTTTACAGTGTAGGGTTGATAGACTGGGATAAGACCTGGTCTGCAGCATTCGAAGCGTGGCAGCCTGCGGCCTGGAGAGTTGCACGTGCGGAAGAGGAAACCTTCGCCTAGACAGCTGGTAGTGCTTAGAAACCTCGTTGAACGTGAATAAAGGATCTCGAAAGACCTCCCGACCAGTCCCCGAGGTACCGCCTCCGTCCAACCCTGCGCGGTGGGTTAGCTCGCGCGCGCGGGTGTGGGCGACCTCGTTGAGGTTAGTCAGAGAGGATAAGTGCGACCCGAGAGGAGCCGGAAACCACGTGATGGTGTGTGAGGAAATGACTCTGTCGCCTAGGATGTGTGCGACCTCGGCGGAAACGGAACCTGATGCAAAGGCTCTGACAGCCGCGCGAGAATCGGTGTAGATTTGATGCCTATTCTCGTCAAGTAAAGCGAGAGCCACCGCGGCCTGCTCGGCTCTAGCCGGGGTGGTATTCGTGAGAGATGCAGAGTTGAGAACTGCGCCACTGTGGTCCACTAGGACGACCAAAAAGTTTGCCGATCTGCCGTACTGCGTGGCGTCCACAAAGCATGCGGAGTGCGGGTCATCGCGAATTTGTTTTAGTAAGGCATGAGAATTTTCTTTTCCTGGCTTGGAAGCTAGCATCCTTGAACATTCATGAATCCACTCTAAAAAGGATTGCGTTTTCCTCACTCCTTCGCTTTTTTTTCTTCAATTCAGTGAAATCAACGCGTACGGTTTAAAACGGGACATTTGAATGAGGGGGAAAAAATCATAGTGTCTGTCTTCTGCTTATATTTTGATTTGTTGAGTTGACATTGTCGACAAGAGCTAATGTAATATCTAATATATTTCTTCATGCCGGGCCACGTAAATCTTCCCCTGATTTTTAGTATGTTCGCCAGAAGCCGTCATGCCTTTTTGACTTTTGACTGTTGTGACAATGGTCGAAAAGTTTCATTTTCAGAGTATCCTGTACGTGGAACTTTCCGTCTACATACATCAGCTCTTCTGTGCCCTCCCAGATTTTAAGTAAGTTATCGCTTTCCTCGTTCCTGCAGTTACTGACAATGTAAAGTCTAGAAAGTCCATCAGCGTCTGACAAATATTGTCCGTTTCTGTGCGCCACCTCAAAATCAAACTGCTGAATTTCACTTATCCATCGAGCAACCTGGCCTTTCGGTTGTGAACCATTCAGCAAATGAGTAAGCGCCCAATGGTCCGTGTACAGTTTGAATTTCGTGCCTTCTAGGTACGATCGGAAATGCCTAATAGCTAGCACACAGCTAGTGCCTCCTTTTCAGTCGTGCTGTAGCTTCCTTGCGACATGTTGAAAGTATAGGAATAAAGTCCAACTACAACGTACTCTCACTTGTACGAACGTCGGTTTGACAAATATTTCAGAATAATGATCTTTTAGAAAATTCTCAGGGGTCATTCTATGCATTCTATGCAAAAATCGTTCAGGTAAACGAATTTCGGAATAGTGATTATTTCAGTTGAATGAACTTGATCCGCGTACCCGGGCTCATTTTTTGAAATCAATTCAACGAAGTTTTATTTATTAATATTAATATTTATTTATTTATTCTTATTGGCGTTTTATGTCCCAAAAATACTATATGCTCATGAAAGACGCCGTAATGCGGTTCCTTAACGTGTACCTCAAGGTAAGTACACGGGCCTCTAGCATTTTTCTGCGCATTGAAATGCGGCCGCCGAGGTCGGGATTTGATCTTGAGCTTCGGGTCAGCAGTCGAGCACCATAACCACTGAACCACAGCGGCGAGTGTAATATGTATGTATGGGTTGGTATAACTAAATGCACAATCACCGACAGAATGTGCAATTGATCTCAATGAAGTAAAAACATGACTGTCACCAGGGGCGTATACCATAGTTTTTTTTAATGTGAAGCATTGCTTTGCGTACTGCAGGCACATTTAGCGTGCCTATCTATCTATCTATCTATCTATCTATCTATCTATCTATCTATCTATCTATCTATCTATCTATCTATCTATCTATCTATCTATCTATCTATCTATCTATCTATCTATCTATCTATCTATCTATCTATCTATCTATCTATCTATCTATCTATCTATCTATCTAGCCGCCTAAGTCTGGGTGCTCTCGCGATCACCCCCTTAACTTGGGGTAAACCAAAATTAGTATGGGAGGGTAAAAAGGCTTGGCGCATATGACTCGGTGGTCATGACATGAATAATGTGACAATCCCGTCGCGCACGTTGTAAAACCCTTTCCGCCAGACAAGTGTGGCACATACCCGTATACCACGGACGGCTATATGCCATAGGTATGCGGGTATGTGCCACATGTGATCGACAGTTTATATATCTACCCAGGAACGGCGAGAACAGACACTGCTAATTTTAACGCAAGAGCGTTAAAAAAAAACTTGCATCGGCAGCGTTGGCCCGACGAATACAAAAAATAAATGTTAGGGTCCCAGCAGGAATCGAACCCAAGCATTCTGCGTGACAATCAAGTATTCTTGCACAGAGCCACGCCAGGTCTCAGCGTGTGGGAAACGTCAATTGTGCCTTGGACGTGCGCTTCGATAGCGCAGAAAGCATAATATCTGGGGTTTAACGTCCCAAAACCACGATATGATTATGAGAGACGCCGTAGTGGAGGGCTCCGGAAATTTCGACCATCTGGTGTTCTTTAACGTGCACTGACATCGCACAGTACACGGGCCTCTACCATTTCGCCTCCATCGAAATGCGACCGCCGCGGCCGGGATCGAACCCGCGACCTTCGGGTCAAGCGCAGAAAGCAACAAAAGCGCTAATGAAGTACTTGAACTCAACAAATCTGAGCGACCGCCTGTGGACTGGATGTGCTCCCCCAAGTGTGCTGGTGCTTCTGTGTGTCTCTCTTTCCTTCTCTTCTTCTGTCTCTCTTTTCGCCCCCCTTTATCCCTTCCCCCCCCAGTGCAGGGTAGCAATGGTTAACCAGTTTGAAGTGAGCGCTCGTCCTGTTCAGTCTTTCTCGTGTATCGTGTCTATTTTCGCGCTCCAAAATACCGTCATGGTTAACCTCCTTGCCTTTCCTTGCATATCTCTCTCTCAATTGGGCTTGCAGTGCTGGCTATCCAATTTTATAAACGTTACATATGTACAGTACTCACGGATTGAAACAGGACTATTGAGGGCTAAGTAATGAACACACTTTCGTTTCCCACCATCTTCAGTTCGATTTATATCGGCGTAATTTCAACTCGAACGCGTACATCAGAGCCGACATTATCTTTAGAGACCATATACGTCGCGACAGGACATGGTTATCTCGAGCAATTGCGCATACCATGCGTTATACTAAAAGATTTGATGTCGCGTTTGAATCCGTGAGTACTGTACTCCTATGTTACAGCTGTCATGTCGGGTGAACATCAGTTGTAGTTAAGCGCCATCTACTGAGGTTCATTTATGTAGCAGTGTCCAGGGCTACCATTCTCGCGAGCACAAGCGCTACAAATCAGCTTACCGCTTCTGGTGTTTGTAATACCCATGTTGCTGTTGGCATCGTTACGCAACTGTAGACAACTGGTTATATAAAACATATGCGAGTGTTCAACATATGTCCGTGCGTACCACATTTGTACATATCTTTAGCGTCATTTCGTTACGTTTCATGTGGGAGGTTTCACTAAAAAAATTACAACACAGTCACCTTTCCTCCGTATGCTTCGCATAATATTGATTCCCAAGGTACGTGGGATCTGCCAGTTTTTTCCTGCATCGAACACATTTTGGATCTCATTTTTTCAACCACAGTTTGTCTTTGCCGGACATATCGTAAGGTTTTCTTCTGACCGGCGTGACATCTCTCAGGTTAAAGGGAATAGTAAATTTTGTTGTAGTCGATGAATTTGCCCTAGACAGACAAGTTGAGGGAATTTTTCACGAATGACTTTTTGACACTTCACAAGGTGGTCCGCAACGTTCAAGGACGCGCGCGTCTCTTGCGCCATAGTTAGTTCATGTTCCAATAAAGGTCCAATGAAGTGACAACGGTCGTGTACATTTTATTTTTCTCTTCGAGAGGAATCTGCCAAAATTCTTTGTAGAGATTCATGCGGTGTCTTCAGTGTCTTCCTATCTGGTCTCGAAAGCAGGAATTTATAATCGCATCCCTTCACTACAGGGGCCTCGATATTAGCCCTCCAGCATTCAGAAGAAACATTTGCTTTCGCCAATTCATCATATATATAGTGTCACAGACAGCTAATGGACAAGCAGAACGGGTCATCCTGGATATAAAGGAATATATCGGTATGTCTCCAGGATTCCCAGGAGCGTGGAAGTGTTGTCTTGTCCCATCAAAACTCTGTACCCGCCCCCGTCTTCCTCTAAATATTTCGTCACTTTGAACAAGTGACGAAATTCTTGCAGATACAGATGCACCACTGGCAATCAATGCACCAACATCGTCACCATTGATATTGAGTTTAATATAAGCAAGGGTAAGGCCGGTGAAAAAAAATTCAGTTTTCATCGTCAGGTGGAACTGGACACCACCTGTTATTAGTTTTTTGGTTGCGCTTCCTCTAAATGCGAGGCGGCTTTGCTCTGTGCCATTGCTGGCAGCAGACATTTTCACAAGTTCACGACTCGATTCCTGCCATAAGGATTTTCGAGCTTGCGAGACCTCATGGTGCCCTTTTCGAAAGTCTGATCTGTTGGACACACATTTTGTGGTGTAAAAACGGTACAGAGGTTTCTGAAACATTGCAATAGCTCCTCGATGGTTTTAGGTGACTTTACTTGCACCTGCCTCTGCAGTTCCTTCGGTAAACCATGAACAATCAGTGGCACTACTGCGGACTCCGGTAGTTCTGCATTTGGCATGTATAGAAGCCGCCTTTTTCTTGAAAAATATTCTACGGGCTTTCCTGAGTCATAAAAATAGCTCGGTCCAACCGTTCATCTGGGTTTTTGTCAAAGGCTGCCAAAAAGCTCGCTCTCCACTGGTTCCATGTTTCCGTCATATGTCCAGCGTAATGGTGTCGTACGACGTCTTTGCAAGTCCGCTTAGAAATAGAGGCACGTTCCCGATACTCTCGTAGGGTTCATGCCAGGAGTTCTCCTCGCATGCTAGTTCATAGAGCTGTATCCAAGTCTTTGGGCTTGAACGTTCTCCTTCAAACAAGTCGGGCTTTACCACCTGCTTGTCTTGCTGTCGTTGGGTTTGAACAACACTCAGAATATTTTCGATGAGTTGCTGCTGTAGCTCGGCGTGTTGCTACTGCGGCCGAATCATTTTTAGCAGATACGAGTCCATGGTAGAGTTGGCCTTTCTCGGTGAAGTCAGCTGCACCACCGGAGTCATGATATTGCCGCGTAAACGTTGATCAGCTGTTTTTTTTTTTTTTCGAACTGTTGGCCCCTCCTTTGTCGCGGGTCTGACCAACAGCAGGATTCGTGGCGGTTTCTTTGAGTTCTTCGCCGGCTTTGTTGTGTGGCAGTGTTGTCTTTCTTCCGGCGAGATGCTTTTTTCCTATTTTGGGGGACACAGACGACTCTGCATCCGCTACGCCTTAGGAAGGAAGGAAGGAAGAGGGGAAAGGAAGGAAAGGCAGGAAGATTAACCAGACACGCGTCCGGTTTGCTATCCTACACTGGGGGAAGGGGAATGAGGGTATGTGGGGTAAACTGCACGGTGGAGGGCTAACGGATGTCGCGGTAGATTTCTGTGTGTGTTTACTTTAGTTCAGATCGTTACTCTTTTGGCGGACGGCTGTCATCGAGTTCGAACTCGGTGAAGACCACTCGCGATTGGGTGTCCGTGTTTAAATCCATGTCACTCGATTGGTTTTGTTCAATGGGGGCTTCTAATTGGCCCTTTCTGTTTGGTCTCTGGCGAGGTGTCGGGACGCTTCCGGAGGGGCCCGAAGGGAGTCGTGCTGGAGACACCAGAAGAGCAGGTTGCAGCGAGAGCTGCTTAGATTTGTCAGGGAGTTATGTAGTGTACGAGTGCGTAAAACGTCTAATTGAGGAAACATAAGCCAAATAAACCAAATTAGGAGAATGTCTGCGGATCTGCTGTGTGTTTGTGTCATCTCTCCGGCGGCGACCAAGTAGCAACAAGAACACTACGCTACAATATGTTCTTGAAATTCGGAATGCTTCAAGCTTATCTTCACTGATGCTTGAACATCGGTCTTCTGCAGCGTCTTTTCAGCAATCTGGGTGTTGAACCCACGAAGCTTGCGAGTAGTCTAGCTTGCAGGCAAATCATATTTGACATTTTCCTCCGCTTCACAAGTTGAAAAATACGACTGACTGTTTGCGTCGCTCGATATGCTCAGCCAACGCCTCCTCTATTTTATCAATGCCAGCCAAATGCACCCGTTCCAGCCGTCCACCACCCTCTCTTCTTGCCCTTTCCTCTTTCCTACTCTCGCTCATCACTTAGCCTTCGCGTGTGCTTTGCGGTAATGGGCGAGAGCACCCATCATGTGGTGCCTCACGACGGAAATCATATAAAGAAATTTTTTGTTCAGTTGTGTACACATCCGTGGGGCGGTGTCTTGCATCCCCCGTGTTCACTATGTTGGCGGTCACGCTGGCCCTGTAAGGAACACGGCGGTTTGAGATAGCGCATCTCCGTTCGTGGCGCTATGCGGGCAACCAATGGGGACGCGTCACTGCGACGCTGCAGTGGATGCGCTGCCTTTGAGAGATTATGAGAGGTGCCACATGAGCGCTGTCAGGCGGCGGCGGCATTGCTTCAAGCTACAAAGAAGGAGCGCGAAGGAAGAAATCTGACAGACGCGTGATATTGGAGTGGGAAAACGCGTCTATCGCATCTCCGTGGGAGAGCGCTCGGACGCACGCGTGACGCAAGCAGCGCTACCTAAAGTCCCTAGATATTTTTTGGAAAGTACCGTCTCTCTTTGAACCGAGCCGCCGCGCCGCGCGTCCTCCTCTCCCGCCTCTCCTGCCCGGGAAAGGTCACGAACATCGCGCCTGTTATCAGCGTGACATAGCATTCTTGATAGGAAGGTGGCGAGATCTGGGTTATATGGCCGGTGCTCGCACGGCGGCCGTTTGGGAGAGGATATAGAGGAGGTTCGGCCTGTAGGCGGAGGAGGTTCGGCCTGTTGGCGGAGGATATGGAGGAGAGTGTCGCTACTTTCTATATTCAGGGGCTTTAGCGCTACCCACTATGCAGCGTCGCATCACGACCACTCCCTGAACTAAAGCGGACCGACGGCTCTCTTTGAGGAGCGAGCGTTTGCACTGGTATTGTAAATAGAGGAGGCGTTGGCTCAGCGTTCTCCACGTAATAGAGGCTTTTATCCAGTCGGCTGCACCAATGTAAGATTCCATGACAAGCGTGCACCGACTCAAAGTACAATCTCTTCATTCCTCGTATTCGCCTCACTCGTTGGCACTATATCTGTCCATATATATATATATATATATATATATATATATATATATATATATATATATATATATATATATATATATATATAGTCAGCATGAGCACGCGCCGCCGGCGGCACCGTCTTCACTTTTTCGCCATTTATCTTCATAGGGCCGCTAGCGACCCTACATCTGCCAGGAACGCATGGGCTATAGGTGAACAGCTTCGCTGTAGAAGGTATGGTAGCGCCTTCGACAAGTACCACAAGTACAATTAACAGTGAGAATGAAAATTCTGATACGCCGCCATCAACAATGTCTGGCTGAATCTTCAAAGTAAAGGTATCAGAAAACGTCAGTTTCACCGCAAGGGTGAAGCAGTGAATGCGATAGCAACAAATTCTAATGTTAATCGAAGTGAGGCTGGCAGCTAACTCTTTTGGATCCAATCTCACGCAACTCTACAAAATGCTTGTTTAAGAGCATACGGCCGCTCCAGGGACACTGTTCGTCGCCCGCTGTCGGCTGCTGAGATTGCGAGATAACGAGTCAGCCAGCGACGACCGCGCTCGTAAAACCAAAGGTCGCCGTGGCTGCCTGAGGGACACTCCCCCCCCCCCCTCGCGTCTTTCCGCGCTTGTTAAAGGGACCCTGAAACGGTTTTGACGATTTTGTACAAACACATTGAGCCAGTAGACCAAGTCCTAAGGCTCATTTACAGACTAATTTAAGCTCTCTGCGTACACTGTGTAATTGATTACAACGCTATAAAGCTGCGAATCGCTGCAGATTACTGCGGCTCAGCCCAACGCGTTTTCAACCGCTCCTCCCGAGTATGACACGCAGTCTGCGCACGATCTGATTGGCTGCGGTGTGCGCGCCCGAAAAAAATTGGCTGGTAGGGTGGCGGCACCTGTCGGAGCAGCTATCAACCACTCCGCGATGTCACTGTTGCCAGACGGCGTGCGTGCTGCCGGGCGCACTGGGGCTATGGTCTCCGAGATGCACGCAACCTGTCGCCGTGCAATCTCGGAGGTCCTCACTGGGCGAAGCTCAAATCGTCGAGTGTGCTCACATGAGTTCTGCGATCGCCAGCGATGCCAGCGTGTATCATGAGTTGAGGAGGCAAGGCAGGGGTAAGAAGGAGGGTATGATATAATTGGCCGTAGCCGCCTTGGTACACGGCGTGCAGCGAAATTTGTGGTGCCAATGGTTCGATGATGCTCTAGCCTAAACGCTGACAAAGCTTCAAATAACCGTTTCAGGGTCCCTTTAAAGACGCGCGATGCGTTTCCTCTCCTTGAGCATTCCCCTTCTCGTCGAACAGGCGGGGGGATTTATCGCATACGCCTCGGAGCGACGCAGGTGGGCCGGCGCGTTTGATGTCCACTTCAGCGGCGTTTGTCGCCCCCCGCTCCCGCAGTGTTACCCGCGGGTATTTTTCTTCGTGGCTTTTACTTATATATATATATATATATATATATATATATATATATATATATATATATATATATATATATATATATATATATATACGGGAAATGACGGCAAAAATCAGCCGAGACTGTCCATATAATTG
>JALIZH010018145.1:0-12634 GCA_030522465.1 Rhipicephalus appendiculatus | reverse complement strand
GCCTTTTGTTGCATTAGTGTAACGACGATAACTAGACTTGTAGAGCAAGTGGTCCTACCAGGGAAAATGCGTACCATTCTGAACTGCCGGCAGCGTTTTGTCGTTCTTGGCATCTTGAGGGCCTTCAGAAAAGTGCTTGGTTGTCTGTTTGTTTGTCTGTTTGTTTGTTCGCTCGCTTATTTGTTTTTTGTGGCCTGAAAACTGTTTCAGCTCTTCTTCGTTTTCTTTTTTAGCTCATTTGATTTCACGCCATTTCGGATCGCTTCTTCTTCAAGGAATAAAGCGGTGCCCAATATCTTCATTTCAGTTGTCTTCTATTTCAAATATACCGTCTAGGAGTGAAAGAAGGCCATGATACGCAGCGCGAAGGTTGTGAATGTATAGGAAGGCTACTAGCAGCCAAATGAAATAGATTAGACCCGGTCACGTTCATTGTTTTGGTCGTGTTTGTTGAAGCAGCACTGATTTAATGGATCTGACTCAGTTTGATCCAAGTAGATAAGGGATTTCGCTGATTTTATGGATTCAAAACTGCCTTTCTGAGCTCACGGTACGATGAGGAATGGTCGCATTTTGATTACAGTTGGTTCAAAAGAGAAATACACTTTGCGGCGTTTTACACTCCTGTGAAATTTAGCCCTTTTCTGATTTGGTTTTTTAAGAAAAAAAAAACGCCAAATGTATAGCACACGTCAGTCATCATCCTTTGGCCGAAAGAGGGCTGTTCGAAGCACTATCACCGTTAGAAGGAAGTAATTTTGGCAAAGCACTATTGTTAGTACATTATAGTCTCCGTAGCAGCGTCGTCGATGCGGATTCGCTTCTCGGACAGGGAAAAATTTGGGTGTGTTCCAAAGATTTACATAAAAAATGTCAGCTCACTGGCAACACTAAATACACCAGAGCAACTTTGTGGTCAGAGTGGTCAGTTAAGGAGTGAATCAAGGGTGCTCACCCCCGCCCTTACTTATCCACTGGGGGGATGCACCCCCCGCTGTTCGGCGTACCCTGGCAGCCCAAATTAGTAGATGCTTTTTGTTCTAAGAATGTAGTGCATTGCCGGGACAAAACACGCAGCCTGCGGACCCCTTGCTAGCGGCCCACGCCTTCAGACAGAATAGCCTTGCGAGTTTGCTAAATAGTATTCGAATTATTTTCTCGCTTACTACGTATAATAGCTCTTGGTTCAGGCAAGGTACAGAGACGGGACTGGTCTCAAGTGTTTTGTGCGTGTGCGCGAGGCCCCCCATGCGCTCATGATAAGTTGCAACATCACCGTGAAACGAAAACTCCATATTTCACAATCGGCGTCCAGATTTTAGTAATTCTGAAAAGCAGTATCCAAATGTTTTCCGAGATCTGACGTTAAATACCCTTCTGAAATGACCCATGCGGGAAAGGACTACTTTATTCTTTCAGGAGGCAACGTTTGGTGACATTTTGATTCAAACACTCAGCCCCCCCCCCCCCCTCCTCCCGGAATCCACCATCTTCACTGTCCTCCCAGCGCTTGTGGGACTAAATTTCATTACTACAGCCTGCTAGTTGAGGCTTGTTGGAGGTCCCTCCTATATATTTTAATCCGGAGCCTCCTGCTTGTCAACAATAGTTACTCCTTTTAGGTGACGCGGCTAAAATGGCAATACAAGGCACTACGCCTTCTTTTTGCAGAATATTTCTAACGATATCATGCGCTGCACAGCCAGATACAGGACTGCCAGGCGTCCGCAATTTTTACTCCGAAGTGCTTTTTCGACTGCGAAGAGCAATTGTAGAAAAAGTCCAGGATGATTTCCGGCGCAGCTAGCTCTTTTGGTCGGCGATACATCACAATACGAAAAAATTTCGGGGGGGGGGGGGGCTGAAGCCCCATAAGCCCCCCCCCTGGCTACGCCCCTGTTACAGGTACTGATGGAACTGCAAATCTGTACACTGGCACGCGCGCGGGGAGTGGCATATCGTCGCTTGCACGAAAAACTACTCAATATTCAATCATGTACGCACCTATTTACCGAACTAGTGATAATAAAACCTCTGTACATGTTGACCAGTAGCAAGAGCGAGAAACAGCTATTAAAAATCGCCAGTAACAGTCGGCAAAATGTGCCTGCTCCTAGGTCTATTTCATATTTTTCGGAGTTAAGACGTGAATTCTTAAAGAGACTCAGCGCTGTTGCCATTATCGGCATGTCATTCCATGCCGGCAGCCGTTCGTTTGTGTCTAATAAAGACGCAATTGTTATTTGGAAAGGAAGATGGCTTCTAACTTGACTGTGCAACATGTAAACATGAAGCTGTACGGTGTGTTCGTTGGTTGAATAGTTGTTTTACAAACCCTTCGGCATGTTCCGGCGTGGCGTAGTGGGGAGAGTACGTGGTTAGAAATCAGGACTTGGTCAGTTCGAATCATCCTTTTGCGTTAATGAGTTCTATGTCACTTCTTTCACTAATATATTTATTTATGGCATATAAGCACCATTCTTTCAACGCTGTAGAGCCGTTTTGCGCGGGAGTACTCAGCGCCTCCCAGTGAAATGCCGCTCCAGCGTCCCAGTACCCAGCGCGATACTGGGCCCATAATCCGGCGTGGCACTGGACGCTGGTACCCAGCGGCGCTGGGTTTTGCAATATGGTAGACACAATGCCGTTAGTCTTTAAAGGTATTAATTGTTTTGGCAGTCCCATTAGTCCCCAAAGAGACAAACCACACCACACCTTTGTAACACCCTAAAAGCCCTTTTGCCTTCGAGTGCACGCAAAGAAAGCGAATTTACATCCTCATATTTGCAATATATTATGTGGCAAAAGGCTGTTTTGGTTGCCTGATATTACTTGAATGGGGCAAAGTGGTTTTGAGCGTACGATTGAGTGCATATCAAGGTAGTGCTTTTTAAAAGAGCAGGCTGATTACCTTTCCATTTCACAAAAAATAATAGTACGGCAGCTATTTTGAGCGGGCAATATTATTTCGATAATAATAAAGAGATTCTACGTATTCCACATGTTATATAGTAAGTGACACTTTAATTGTTCTGTCAATTATGGCTAGCAATTACTTTAGCTAAGTTTAGAAATAACATGAGTTGCCGAAGATGAAGACAAACATTAAAGGGGACCTGCAACACTTTTCCAAGTAGTCAGAATGGATTCACTACAGGAGCTTATTGCCTCACGAATCAACCACCGTGAAAATTTTTAGAATCAGTCCAGTACACTGTAAACCACTTTGCAAACCTAAGGGGGTTTCAAGCAAGCAAAACATCCTTTCACCTAAGCAAAATTTGCAAAAATAAGGGTGTAAGGCTGTTTTTTTCTACAAATAGTCTTTAAAGAGCGATGTAACTTAAACACCCTTTTGGGTTATCGAAACACCCATGGCCCATACAACAGTGCGCCAGATGATAACTGGGACCCGCAAATTAGAGCCGCTGGATCTTATGCGAGTTTAGATTAAAAGATATGTCTCTTTTTTAGGTACATATAAGCATACCATTAATTTACGTCTATATTTTAATGTTTAGTGTTCATTTTTACTGAACAGGAATATCCCCGCCGGCGCTGAACGGTGGCTTAATATATATACCAGAAGGTCGCTTTAAGGCTGTGTAGCGCTAGTGCTACGTCCATGGGGTATTTAGAACACGCTCTGTTACGTGTGTATGGTTTGGCACGTGCGTGCATTTTCAACGCTGATGTCATCTATAAATGCATGTTTCCTAGCTGGTCCGTTTTATTTTTTCACGTTTATTTAGTGATAAGGGTGTTTAGGCCATTCGAAACGCCCCCCTTACAAGGGTGCTGAGCAGTGGCAACACCCATTAGTATGGGTGTTTTGATACGTGAAAATACCCCTTTTCTCGGGTTTAAAGGTGAGTTATAGACACGGCAAAACCCCCCGTAAGGGTGTAAACTGATTACTGTGTACGAGCGGAGTTTCAAAGATTTGTCGCCCGCTGCAATTGCTTTCTCTCTTATCTCGTCCCGACGAAAGCCCTCGAAGCTAAGCAGGGAGGGATGGCATAGTGGAAGAATGTACGTCACGCGCGCCTGGTGACCTTCAGCACTTTTTCTCTTTTTTTTAGGGGCGAGGCTCCTCTAGCCGGGGCTCTGTCTCCCGTTGGCGCACCGCGCTAATGCGATGACGATGACGCTGCCATCACGGCACAACACAGTCAAGGTAACCGTTATACGCCACGACGATGACGATACATGCGAATCAACTTATAAACGAGGCCTGTCCCCCCTTCGCGCCATTGTCCACCGTAGCCAGATGACGATGACGCTGCCATCACGGCACAGCACATAGAAGGTAGCCATTACACGCGATGACGATGACGCTGATGACGATGAAGAATAAGCGCATTCCAGACCACACATTCTCTTTTTGCCATGGATGAAAATGATCGAGAACGCGCTGTCGCCCGCGAAAGGCAAAACGGGCGACAACGTACAAGCTGACCACAACGCCGTTTACAGACCACAAGGCCATTATACTCAAAGGAAACTGGTCTGCGGAGCCTAAAGTCATACACGATGATGAAGAAGATACATTGGCTGCTTCGAATTACTACTCAGGTATCCTTTTCGGGGAGATGTGTACGATTTTTTTTCAGGACATTCACAGGCAACTTAACGACACATCACGCGGCGAGCTAGCACAGTGTTTGCAATGGCCTGAAGGTTTGTTTAACAATAATTGGCAACATTGCGGTGGCGGCATCACGCGAAAGTGCGCGCTGCGTATGTTTTGGACAGATTAGGGCTGACAATATGAAGACTTTGCCTATGCGCTGAAAAATGCCCCTGCCTGTTTTGGTTGATTCAATTATTTTTCGAACCATCATGCTTAGTTAGACGGTTGAGGCATATCGGAGTAAAAGCCGGTAGAAATCTTTTAACGAAGCTCCCATATCCATCTGTACTTAGCTGTAGAGGTGTGCACGAAAGCCCGAGCCCGGCCCGGCCCACAGGTCAGGTACGGGCGGGACGACGTCTTCTCATTTCGGTCCCGGGCCAGGCTCGGGCTACATTGTTTTTGTCGGGCTGCCCGTGCCAGATGAAAAGCTTGAATAAAGCCCAAGATTTAGACGTTGTGTAGAAACTATTTTCGACCCCGTAGCGCCTTCTGCGCAACCGCCCCCTTCCCCTTTCTCGGTTCTTTTCTTTAGCCATTTTAAACGCAAGGGAAAAGGGTGAAACCACACAAGATGAGCTCTGTGATTATCTATACACGGAATAATTCCCTCTCCTACGTCCGAGGTGTTCTTCTGGAAGAACAAATGGTCTAAATATTCCAAGCTTGCTATGCTTCCGAAAAATATATTGGCCATTCCGGCTACCAGTGCGAGTAGCGAAGGGAACTTCAGTTGGGCGGGATATGCGACGCAGGAGCGCCGCATTTCACTGAAGCCTGAATCATTAGACAGCTTATTTTTACACGACAACTAGTAATCGTTGCATATACTGACTGTCATGTGTCGTTTGCTTATGTTTCACTTTGATATGTTGAATAAAATGCCGAATTATCAGAAAACGGCATCTTGTCTTCGCAGCAAAGCAGCAAACCTTCATAATATCAGGACGGACCGGGCCCAGCGAGGGCTTTGATTTATGTACGCCGGGTCGGGCCGGGCTCGCATCCCTCTTGCGTCGGGCTCGGGCGGGCCTTCAACGCAGTCAGCGGGCCCGGGCCGGGCTCGGGCTCTAAAATTCGGCCCGTGCACAGCTCTACATAGCAGTGCAAGGCAAGACAGAAAACACACAGTATACTCAACAGAGAACAGTTAATTACAGTGTCGTCAGAACAAGGAATACAAACCCGGATATTATGGAAACAAACTTATAGTATAACAACAATTTCAGGCGGTTGTGTTTGGCACAGTTTGAGCTGTTAATAAGCACTGCATCAGTAAATATTACATTTAATCAGAAAAAAAATACTTGCCTTTTCTTTTGAATATAAAAGCAAGAGGTTGCTATATTTTGTCGCATGATTTTAACCTTACGAATATAAACGGTGACGTAGAACAAGGTGCTTGAAATTCATTTTTTTTTGCGCGCGGGGGGTAGAACTGGCAAGTACTCATGCCATAGTTTTGGGTAATTTGCGGAATATGCTCAAGATGTTCATTCGCTTTACTTGAATTCTACCGAAGTTATACGGAATTCATATTTTCCTAAACTTCCATTTTTCCTACAATGAACCGCAAGCTTAGCCATTTATACTTAGACAATAGAAACCTCAGCCATCAGAGGAGCTGAAAGTGAAGAGCAGATAGTATAAGTCATTGCCACAACTCAAGGAAGCAATAAAATATGGGCACACACCATTTTATTAAAAGTGAAATGTGCAAGCATGCTGCCAGAAAGTATGATATTGCTTCTTTGTATCTTTTATGTTCTTGGTCTCGTGCTGTCCTGCTGACATATGCTAACAAGGAACCAAGAAGGAACATGATACAGGCAAATGACAGACGCAGTGAAAAAAATTACACCATCTCCCGCTAAAGGGAACCATGTGTAGATGCGAAGCAGCGGGCGCTAACGCTTACGCTGGCGGTGGCGTTGACGCTGGCGCTATCGCAGCGTTGCGCAGGAGAGAAAACTGAGGAGGCGCAAAGCACGCAGTGATGGAGCGGTGTTTCCTACTGGAACATGCCAATCGCTGCTAATGGGCAATGAGAGACAGAAGACTCCGACTGGACACAGAGACCCGCAGTCGGCTTTTAGTTAACGCACACGCTGCGAATTTTTATTGTTCAACAACGCACAGGAGAAATCTCCCACCGGCACCACCTTGGAGGTCAAGATCCATTGCCATATATACGGGATGGACAATGAACGGTTGTGCAGCGCGAGCAGTCGGTTTTTTTCAACCAAGAAACTCGCTAGCAGACGCTGCCTGCGTCGGCGTCGCGAGGCGAGAGAGGGGGGTAGCGTAGGAGAGGAGAGAGAGGGGGGGACGCGCATGCGCAGTGGGGGGTGTGGACGCTGTGGGCAGGGATGCCTAGAGGAGAGAGGGGGGGAGCGTATTAGAGGAGAGAGAGGGGGGGACGCGCATGCGCAGTGGGAGCGCGGGGAGGGATGCCTAGAGGAGAGAGGGGGGAGCGTAGGAGGGGAGAGAGGAGGGGAGGCGCATGCGCAGTGAGGGGTGTGGTTGCCGCGGGGAGGGATGCCTAGAGGAGAGAGAGGAGGAGAGGAGTTTTTTTTTATTTTTTTATTTTTTTTTTGAAAGGTTTGCGCATGCGCAGTGGGTGGTCACGCCGGCACACCACCACCACCACCACCACCACCACCACCACCACCACCGGATTAAGCTTCGCCATAAGATGCTTCACATCTAAAACCACATTGCGAAGAATAGCGTTGAAGAACCCACACACGCAGGCACTAAGAGACACGACGGGCGCTGACATACAGCTAATCTATATTGACGTCACTGGTGCAAACATATGTGCGAGAACGCCAAACAAAAAACGAAGTTTGGTCTGAAAAACCAACTTTTGCTAATAATGAAAGTCATACAATGCATACAATCATTAAAACGTTTCATGGAAACAGATTTCATTTGCGGCATACGTGCATGAAAAAAAGGATCCAGAAAGGAGTAGACATCAACTAAAACTTCAAAACTAGATTGACAGATCGCATGAAAAGGCATACAAATCTCGAAAATGCCAATGTCATTGAAAACCAAAATGTAGGGGTTCGCCAACAGTGCATTAAATGAAACCTTTTAGATAATCGAGTTCTGCGTTACACAGTACAAGTGAAAAGCTGCGAACGCATGTGTCCATTGCTTCGTTGATAAAAAATAACTAGTGCTTAGCAGTAGACGTCCCAATCCTGAAGGCAGAGCGCAGCTGAGTGGCCTTCCTTAATTCATATTTTTTCTTTCTTTTCCTCCTTTCCCTTTCTCTTTGTTTTTGTATCTGTCTTTTGTATCACTTTTTTGTGTTTATTCTTTTCTATTTCTTTCTCTTTCTGTCTCTGCTTATCTTTTTCTCTCTCTTCCTTTCCTCTCTCTGCTTATCTGCCTCTCTTTATCTTTATTTTTGTATTTTTATGTTTTTTCTTTCTACAGCTTTTTTCTGGCTTTTTTATATTTGTTTTTTCTCTTTTTTCTACGTATTTGTGTCCTTCTTTTGTTGTTCTTCTTTCTATAGTTCCCCCCGCTTTATATTTCCTGCCTCTTTCTTCCTCTCTCGTCGCTTCGTAGCAATTTCGTGGGTTAACTGTTGCATCCATCAGTTTTATTGGATCAGTGGCGAGTAGTGGGAATTGCCCAATTAATTTTGCCCATACCTGTTAGATTTTTTTTGGTGACCATGAACATATAACCGCCGACTATAACAGCTTCGCTGTTAAAAGCATCCCATGATCCCGAACTCCTGTTTAACATTCAGTTTCTTTAAAGGGGCCCTGCAATACCTTTTGAGCATGGTCAGATAACGCTGCCGATCGGTAGTCGAGGCTCCCGAGAACACGCGAGCCAAATATTATAGGGCTTGTTGCTGAGCTAGTTGGTTCATACTTCAGGGAAAAACATTCACGGCGCAAAGAGTACGGGGACGAAGTGAAGAAACGAGCACACAGATGGCGCCCGTGTCTGTCTGCTCGTTTCTTCACTTCGTCCCCGTACTCTTTGCGCCGTGAATGTTTTTTCCCTCAAATATTATAGCGCAGCACGCGGCCTGGAATTAACAATAAATTCTCAAAGTCAGCTAAAAATTGCTTTCTCTTTTCTCGACAAATGACGCTACAAGCTCAAAAATCCCTCGTCACAGTATCAGCCACTGGTTGATTTGAGCGTGGCGCGTCGGTCGTTACAGGGGCCGCCGCGGGAGGCCATGACTTGCCCACGCGTGCGCACGCGCTATCGCACTGAGCAGCCGCGTATTCGAAGAACAAAAAAAAGAGAAAAAGTGCTCAAGGTCACGAGGCGCGCGTGACGTATTTTCTTCCCCATGCCATCCCTCCTTGCTTAGCTTCCAGCGCTTTCGTCGGGACGAGAGAAGAGAGAATGCAACTGTGGCGTGCGACAAATCTTTGTAACTCAGCTTGTACTGGAGGGATTCTAAAAAAATTCGTAGTGGTGAATTCGTCAGGCAATAAGCTCATTCAGTGAATCCATTCCATAGCTACTTGGAAAAGTGTTGCAGGGCCCCTTTAAAAGCGGCGTGCGCTGAAGATCAGGGGAGTTACAGATCGCTTACAATGCTCACTAACAAAACCTGCCTTCTGATTGCGCACGTTGAAATTATGTTCTTTTGCCCTCTCAGTAACATCCGTCCATCAGACCAACGTACCGGCAACCACTAAGTAAGAGAAGGCTGTAAACGACGTTAAAAGCGTACGCTGTAAACCTGTTCGAGTGTTGCACAATCCTAACATATCGCTTGTATTTATTCCATCGTACACAGCGAGACAATCAGGATGATCACGCAAGAATCAGTACTAGCCCATATGAATCGGACATCCCATAGTAACAACAGGGGAAGTAAAGAAAGCCCTCGAGGGAATGCAAAGAACCAAAGCCGCTGGCGAGGATCAAGTTACATCTGACCTGTTGAAAGAGGGTGGAGAGACTGTGTTGGCAAAACTGACCATCCTGTATACGAAGTATCTCTTGATGGGGAGGATACCAAAATCTTGGAAGAATGCCAACATCATCTTAATCCATATGAAATGGGACGTCAAGAACATGGAAAATTACAGGACGATTAGCTTACTGTCCGCTGTCTACAAGCTATTTGCAAAAACATTGGCTTATAGAATTATGACATTAGAGTTCAATAAGCTAAAATACCAAGCAGGACTTCGTACAGGCTACAGCCCGTACAGCCCGTCTGGTGTAGCGAATGCCATTTTGTCCTTGTCAGCTGCGTGCATCCGAACTGGCCAATAACCGCATCTTAAATTAACACAAGAAAGATACGAAGTGGAATGTAAGCAGTGTATGGCGTCATCAATATACGGCAGCGAGTAGACATCTTTCTTGGTAACGGAATTCAGTCGCCGATAGTCTACACAGAATCTCTACGTACCATCTTTCTTCTTGACGATAATGACTGGAACGACTGGTGCGGCCCCGCGACCGCTGATTCTCGAATCACTCCCTTCGTCAGTATCTCTTGCACAAGCTCATTCATAATCTTGCGCTCTGACGGTGCCACTCTGTAATGTATCTGCTGTATGGTATGCACCAACGAGGTGTTGATGCATGAATATTCGAGACGCTGAAATTGAAGCCATTTCGCTGCTTTTATTGTGATAGCATTTATATGGACACTGTCAGCTGGTTTTTGCCGGCACCGTCGCAGTTGCCGCCGCCGCCATGGCACGTATATATATATATATATATATATATATATATATATATATATATATATATATATATATATATTGCCACGTTATAATGTGACAGAAACCTGCTACTGGGGGTCAGCAGAACGTCAGGCTGGTCAGATCACTGGCAAAACGAACTCATCGTCCTTTTTCGCGAGCCTATCTTCATCGTCTTTTTCTATAGCGGCACATACAATTCTGTCAGCAACGATACCGCGTAATACAAGCTATTATGCTCGTGGCATTACCCTCCCCCTCAGAGAGCATCGTCCCGATGCGGGTGCATGATTACGGGAGAAAACAAACACACATAAGGTTACATGATGGAACGGTGACGTAGTGTTCACAAGGCCACGCATAGGTTTAACGAATAGTCAACGTTGGTGGAATGGTTTCATCATGGAAACGTGGACGATGTCTGGCTGCTGTGATCGACGAGCTGTATCTTCGGGAAGAACTTCGTAGTTCACTTCGCTGAGGCGCCGGAGAACTCTGTAGGGACCAAAGTAGCGGTGCAATAACTTTTCTGAACGGCTCCGTTGGCGAATGGGGGTCCACAGCCATACTTGATCGCCGGGCTGGTAAATAACCTCGCGATGACGAGCATTGTACCACTGGGAGTCGATGGATTGCTGGTTATAAATTCTTCCGAGTGCGAGCTTGCGAGCTCCGTCCTGAAGTCGGATGAATTCGTTCGTGTTGACACTAACCTCGCACCTGTAATGTAGGAGCATGACATCCAGCATAGTGGTTGCCTCCCTGCCGTGAAGCAACCGGAATGGTGTGAAGCCAGTAGTTTCTTGAACAGCAGTGTTGTAAGCGAACGTGATGTATGGCAGAATGTCGTCCCAGTTTTTGTGGTGTCTATCAACGTACATGGAAAGCATGTGGGTGATCGTCTTGTTTAGTCTCTCTGTAAGCCCGTTGCTTTGTGGGTTGTATGTAGTAGTTTTCCGATGGGCGGTTCCACTTAGCTGCAGGACATCCTCCATCATCTGGGCGGTAAAAGCTGTTCCGCGGTCAGTTATTAGAACTTCTGGCGCTCCGTGGCGGAGAACGATGTTCTTTATGAAAAAGCGGGCAATCCCAGTGGCGGCGCCCCGTGGTAAAGCTTTTGGTTTCACAGTATCGTGTCATGTAATCAGTGGCGACGACGATCCAGCGATTGCCATCGTAAGACTTGGGGAAAGGTCCGAGCATGTCCATACCAATCTGTTGAAATGGTTGTGTTGGCGGAACAATGGGTCTTAGAAAACCGGCTGGGCGCTGACGCGGTGCTTTACGGCGCTGGCACTGACGACACGTTTTACGTAACGCTTCACGTCCTGTGTGAGCCTTGGCCAGTAGTAGTGCTGGCGAATCCGGGCCAAGGTGCGCGTGAATCCCAAGTGGCCGGACAAAGGCTCATCGTGGCAGCCCGATAAAATATCCGCACGTAACGTGGATGGAACGACGAGCAGGTGTTCAGTCGCGTATGGGTTGAAGTTCTTCTTATAAAGAACATTGCTGCGAAGACAAAAGGATGATGGCGAACGCGCGAATGCCCGTGGAGGGTGCGAATTGCCGCCTTCAAGATATTCGATGAATTGTCGAAGCTCGGAATCGTTCCTTTGTTGTTGTGCCAAGTCAGATGCACTGAGAGTGCAAAGAAAGCGACCGTTGATGTCGTCGTCAGTTGACGTCGTTGTAAGTGGAGCGCGCGAAAGACAATCCGCATCTGTGTGCTTCCGGCCAGACTTGTTACGTCGAATTCTTGAAGGCGTAAGCTCCACCTGGCCAGACGTCCTGAAGGGTCTGTGAGATTCGCCAGCCAGCAGAGCGCATGACGATCTGTAACAACTCTGAAGGGGCGGCCATAGAGGTACGGTCGGAACTTTGCTATCGCCCAGATAACAGCTAGATATTCCTTCTCCGTGGTCGAGTAATTCACCTCCGCAGAAGATAATATCCGGCTAGCATAAGCAATAGCCCGTTCGAGGCCGTCTTGCCATTGGACGAGGACTGCGCCAAGGCCGATGTTACATGCATCGGTGTGTGTAATTCAGTGGTGGCATCTTCATCAAAATGTCCCAGTAAGGGCTGAGTCTGGAGGTGCTGCTGAAGTTCGGAGAAAGCGTCTCTTTGCTCGGGGCCCCACACAAAGGGAGCATCTTCTTTCGTCAGAGGGGTCAGTGGCTCGGCTATGTTTGAAAAATGTTGCACAAAACGCCTGTAGTATGCGCAGAGGTCCAAGAATCGACGCACATCACGTTTGTTGGCAGGTGGCGGAAATGCAGCAACATCCAAT
>JALIZH010018144.1:0-13086 GCA_030522465.1 Rhipicephalus appendiculatus | reverse complement strand
TGCGCCAAATGATAAAGGAAGCGCACGTAACAAGAAATCCGGGATGAAATGTACACCAAAGCTGGGTAGCAAACCAAATAGACAGCAGAGAGGATGAGAGAGAAAGAGAGAGAGGGAATGTGTGTGTGTGCGTGCGTGTGTGTGTTTGTGTGTGCGTGCGTGTGTGTGTGTGTGTGTGCGTGCGTGCGTGCGTGTGTGTGTGTCTGCGTGTGTGTGTGTGTGCGTGTGTGTGTGTGTGTGTGTGCGTGCGTGCGTGCGTGCGTGTGTGCGTGTGTGTGTGTGTGTTTGTGTTTGTGTGTGTGTGTGCGTGTCTGTGTGTATGCGCGCGCGTCTGTGTTCCCGTGTGTTTGTAAGGGGATGGGTGTTCGCTGAGTACACGGGGAAGAAATAGCATCAGGCAGCTGGTGCTCGTACAGTCTCTGGTGTTGATTGCCATGAATCACGCTTTGTACGGTCGAGCGCGCCGGTGCTTTGATCCGGCTCTTGGCTCCGAGCTTGCGTCTGCATGAAAGTGAGGCTGTGCTGGCTGTAGAGATGATGGAGGCCGCTGAATAATGCAGCCACGTCGCCCGCAGCCGTTTTTCCAACCGACGTGCCTCGGTTTCCCGGCGTTCCCGTTATTCTATGAGAAGACGACGCTGCCCGCTTCCACCGGTCAATTTTTACTTCGTCTTCTCCGGCGATCTCCATCACCGAGTGAGAGAAGTTAGGCCCATGATTTTTTGCGTAGACAGGCGCCACATTCGTGAATGTGCCAGTGCGTCTTGATAATACTGATTATGGGCAGTTATTTATAGATTGTTGTTCACACAACTTTTAGCGTGTGCAGTTGGGCGTGTACCAACACGCTCAACTGCGTACCCAAACATTTTACAAACTTCTTGAGCTTGCTTTGTCTTACTGTTCCGATTTTCTTTAGGATGTACAACACCTGTAGATTTTATGTTTACAAGAGTAGCTTGAAAGCCTACTTCTTTTGATGGTTCGTAAATTGCAGTTCGTAAAAGCTTATGTCGTGGTATATTGACTGCCTATGCGTTTCTGTACCAAAGAGAACCTGTTTAGATCGAAAGAAGGCCGTTTGATGGGATGTATGGCGGTCAAGTGAGGAACGAACATGTTAACAGTGCTGCCTCACACGCTCTTTTTTTCTATTTTATATGTTACCGGCCAGTTACATGTGTAACTGCTGCCTTGAGCAAACAGAGCCCGAACGACAGAGAACCTTCCAGATTACTTTAGGGCCTTCCGATAAGATCACGCGCACAACGCGAACATTAGAGTTTATTCTGGAAATCACGGGGCCACCAGCGAAAACGCTGGAATCTTGGATGGCACATGTACGAATGCAGACGCGCTTTACCGCGGCCGACGCTAATCTCGTCACAATTAGTGAAAAGATTGAATTGCTTGTAGTTTGACTTTTCGTTTCCTCAGCGCAAGTTCGCCGAAGTAAAAAATTTTCGTCTTGAACATGCCGACTGCTGCTTCTTCAACGTCACGGCCACGTGACAAAATCAAATGTTAATATTCGGTAGATATCTGCCCGATTGGAGATAACAGAGCTTAAAGGCAAACAGAACTCCACACAAAAGTAAGTAAACTTAAAATTAAAATTAATTTACGTTGAGTTTTCTCTGTTCCTTGAAATATATTAACAGTTGGTTTCCACATCTGACGAAGACAAATCCACTAAATGAAACATGGGTTACGGTGGCATGCTTGTTCGGTGATGCATATGGCATAAAACTTGAATTGTGGTTTTTTACGGGGCGTAACCACGGTACTATACGAGGCACGTCGCAGCGGGGGACTCGGATCAATTTCGACTATAGGGACAACGTGTATCTAAATAAAGTGCAAAAGCGTTTTATTGGGATAGCAATTTCCATTTTGCCGCGTCCGATTGCGACCGTCGTGAACGGGAATCCAACACGCCTCATCAGCCTGATTAGCGCGACACCTCAGCCGCTAAGGTACCACGTCGGGATGTGCGTTACATGGAAGAGCAGCGAAAAACATGGAGGTAAGCATATGCATAATAAAACTTGCATCTTTTTTGTGAACAGTTCCTCGTTGTTGTTGTTGTTGTTGTTTTCATTCGTTTCATTGTTGGTGAAGAGGACACGGGCGGCTTCAGTGAGCCACGGCAACTTGAACTGAAGATGGCAACCCACCTTTGGACTGAAATATAAGAATCCTGGTGACTCATATAAGTGTGTTTCCCCCCTCTATTTCTCTCTCTCTCATCCAGGTTTTTACACAGACGGGAGGAAGAGCAGACCCACATCTCAAGCTCTTATTTGATTGAAAAGATGAGGAAGAATGGGCTCCAGGGCAGAAAGGGCTTCGGGGGCCATGCGGAGGGTTCCGCAAACCGCTCTGTGTAAACTACGAGCCCAAAATCCTCTTATAGCAAGTGGAACTGGTCACCCCGGTCCCGGATGTCGAGGAGTGGCGGACCGACAGAATACGAGAGAGAGAGGGAAGGGAGGGGGGAGGGAGGGTGGAGGGGGGACGGTGCGGAGTGTCGAGCGAGGCGTAATGAAATATTCGCGTGCCCTCCCCAGCCGCCGCCGCCGCTCAGTCGCGGGCAGAACTACGCGTGCCCCGCCGCTTCCCGCCGCGCGCTCAGCCTGAGGCTCCAAAATCGATTGCATCGTCATCGGCATCGGGGAGCTTCGTCTGCGCGACCTCTTAGGAAAAGTCCTCCCCCTCCCCGAACGAGCGTTCTGCGGCCAAGATTTAGGAGCAGCCGGGGATGCTGCGTCGCGTCGTGGAAAGAGACACGGAACGTGCTTCTAAAAATATTAAGGCCAGAGCCTTATAGATGCCTCGTGAAACATGAAGAGTGACCGGTGTCGTCAATACGAGTGATGCAAATAATCATCATGCGATGACATCACACATGCGACATTCATCATGGTGTCACAGATCGTCAAATTTTGTTACGTCATCATCACGTCACAGTGACGTCGAAAAAAAGCTCACAGGATCATTTATGCATTCGCCTAAGACCACTCGAAGGCGAATGGCCGTCTTCATTTCCTTCTCAGCCGATGTATTAATTCTCTCACGCCCCACTTCGAAAACTTTCTGCATCGACACTCTTAAACAGGTCCCGCTTAAAGCGCTAGATATAGCCAGGAAACAGGGCATTTCTTCTAGTTTCCTGGATATAGCCCGAATTTAACCAGGATTTTATAAAGAGTGTATAAAGGGGTTTTGCACTGACTCCAGAATCGGAGGTATCGCAAGCTTTCTGCCCCTCGCCTGGTAGTGCTCTGCCTCTGTGACCTTTTAGGGGTGAAGCTCCTGAGGGTGTGGGTCTGTCCCTCCTCTGTAGTCGTAGTAGGTAGGTAGGTAGGTAGCCACGTGTAGTGGAATGTACCCACTACACGTGATAAAGATGACGATGACGCAGTATAGTGGAATGTACCCACTACACGTGATAACGATGAAGTATAAGCGCGTTCCAGTATAGTGGAATGCACCCACTGCACGTGATAACGATGACGATGACGCTGATCACCATGAAGTGTAAGCGCGTTCCAGACCACACATTCTCTTTCTGCCATGGATGAAAACGATCGAGCTTCGCCCACTCATCATCGTTCACTTCGTGGATATGGCGTGATTTTTTGCGAAGCGAGAGGTCATGTGATGACGTCATCATATGACGTAACGTTATGCGACATCAACATCACGCCACATGGTGGCGCCATCAGGCGATAATCTTTTGCGTCACTCGCGTTGACGCCGTCGACGGTCGATTTTCGTGTTTGTTGAGGCATTTAAGGCTTTCACCTTAATAACGTTACGTCTTATGATGACGTCATCACATGGCATTGTCACGTGATCTTAGACGGGACCACCCGGAGGCATGTGTGGTGCAGAAAGCTTGCAATGTCTCCGATCCCGGAGGCTGTGCAGGAACCACGCTAGGTGAAGAAAGCTTTCGAGGGTGGGGAATCAATACGATCGTATGATAAAAAAAGACGATGGGCTTTCGCCTTGGAGTCATCTTAAGCGAATGCATAAGTGGCCCTGTGAGTTGTTTTGCTAGTGATTATTATATTTCCTGTGCTTTCTGCTACCATGTTATACCTGCAAACTTCTTAATCTCATCTGTCCCACCTAAATTTTCTGTCTCCCCCTAACGCGGCTGATTGTCGGAACATGGGAGAGGCATTTACCCTGTAGTGGGCGTAGTCAGGCTGATGATGATGATGATGACGACGACGACGACGATGATGATATTTCTTAGCTATGCCATAACAAGGACGTCCTTTCTAGGTGATCCAGAGGTGTGATTTGTGTAGAGATAATCTTGTCGCAGCGAACGCCGTAAGGGATTACAGTCGTCTACTGCTGCCGGATATTCAGGCGTTCGAGGGAACTTGTTCTCCGTTGTTTTGGCCGGCGTTGCCTAAGCAGCTTGTTATTTGTGAACAGGTCTTCAGGTAGGAGATTAAAGCAAGAATTGCTAGCGAAAAAGATCTACGGCAAAATATAAGCGCGATGTTTTACTGTAATTTCGCCTTTCGACATGAACCCCGTTCCAATTACATAACCTTCCTTAATTTCTCGTTCGAACGGCCCAAGCACCCTACCATTCCGCACTTTTGATGCATTCCGCAATCAGGAAAGAATAAACGCAACAATCCTTCTGTAGTGTTTCTTTGTATTCTTTTCACTTTCTTCCTTCTTCACTAAAGTGCTGAAATTTTCAAATCGGAGCTGTTTAGCAAATTGTTCCTCGTGATTCAACTGCAGGAAACTATCATCATCATAAATAGGTATGTGCTACAGAAATTGGGTAACTCCCACTGCTCACCACTGGTTCACTAAAAATGAAGAAGGCAACAGTTAGCGCAAAAAATGGTTGCGAAGCGACGGTGGCGAGCCGAAGACCCCGAGCACGTACAACTAGAGAATAATAGGGAACGGGAAAGGCAACGGGGGCTGCGAGAAGACCCCGAAGCGATGGAAGGCCTACGCCAGTGACGACCTTCCCGTAGATTTATGAGAGGTGTGAACGCTTGGTTTCAGTGCGAGTTTCTGTCTCTGGAGTTTCGACAACCGTGTCGTGTCTATGACTGCCTGTGGTTTAACTCGAACCTCTCTGCGCTGAGGATCAACGTACAAACAAGCTAGCATCACCCAGCTAAAGTCTAGCAGCAGTCTAGAAGCAAACCTAGAACCTACGTCACCTAGCTAAGGCCTCTAAACAACCTAGAAGCAACAAGATCATCCAGTTTCTCTGTTTCAAGCCTTTCGCGGCTTAGTGCAAGCCTCGCCATTTTTTTTTATTATTATGGTTGCATTTCTCTCGTTCTTCCTCTTTTAACCAAGAACTCACAATATACGATGAAAATCAGCGGTTACACATAGTTTTACCAGTCGCTGTGGCAGTATCCGCGCGATGTTGGTCAAGTGATTACATTATTATCGCCTAGATTGAGCTTCATACCAGTTAAAAGACTACTGCGATCGGTTTTCCAAGCCGTATACGAAAAAAGAGCACCGTCTCCAGGCGCACTTCACGCGGGCTAAAGCTAGGGCCAGGGAAGCTAGGGCCAGTGTAGCAGCTGAGTGGCTAGTCATCCAGGCAGCTGCATGTCTAAATATATGGTATAAATTTTTTGCAAGCGAAAGAGCGAGATGACACACAAAGGCAAAAAATATTGATATGGCAGATACCTCTCCCTCAACTTCAGAAAAAAAAAAAGACTGGACACTATTTGAAGTAACACAATCGAACAGTCTGTCTAATTATTTCATGTAAGCCTGCCAGATAGAGAGAGATAAATTTACAAAGCAGAGGAAAACGAAGTAGTTAAGACGAAAGCCTACTTCGTTACTCTACACGGTGATAAAAGTAAAATAAATTTAAAGATATAAGAAATGAGACAAATTAGTTGCGAAGCGAAAATCGGTGCACGAGATTTTGAGGCTGCATGCGTAGGTATCTCAGCTTTCCTCGCAGGCTTATGGGTAGCCGGAAGTGAACAAGTGACTAGTTTGACATCTTCATTTTAGCTCTACAACCGACAAACACATAAGAGGCAACAAGACAAGCGCTGTCGGGAAGCACTTGTCATGTCGTGTCTCATATGTTCGTATATTTAGCGCTAAAATAAATATATTAATTATTAACCAACTCGCCCATTAGCACAGTTACGGATACGTGTGTCAAGACCGCCATCACAATATACTTCGTCTTGATGGTGGCTGGACGCCCAGTATCTGTTCAACGCGATTGAAAGGCACCCGCTTCTTCTCAATGCAACGTGGGCCGATGCGCAGTAAACGTTTAATTGCTTTATCACAGCTCCCCAGGTAGGACTCTCGGCTCGTACATCGAGAGGCGGGTACGAGTGGGTGCCGCGTTTACAATGATTACGCCGAAGCACTGCCGCGGGGAATGGCCAAACGTGCTTAACAGCCTTACTTCCGATCCGCGTCAGCGTTCACATCCACGACGCGTGGGAGCGTCTCCAACGAAGCGCGCGAAAGGACGACAGAGAAAGATGATGGCGCGCCGCAGGCCTTTCCCGATGGGCGCATTCCCCCCGAGGCCTCGGAAACCGCTTTCTCCATCGCCTTGCAACGTCCTCCTCTGATATCACTTCTGCTGCTCCCTACGCTGACGGGTATTGTGTCGCGGGCAGCGGCCTTTCGCTTGTGACTCGACTCGCTACACTCGGGTGGCCGATAGGTTGCAGCCCTCTTCCCTCCTCCTCTCTGCCCTCCCCCCCCCCACACTGGTGCTGCCTGTGGTGTCGAAAGCCCAGTACTGGGATGTTCTTGCTGTCGCCCTGTACGCTTTTGCCACGGCATTTTTCAGTTTTCTCGGGCACCGATGGTGAAATTTGAATGGTTGCAAGCAGTTTGTTCGCCTCATCAACCACCCGTGGTCAAGAAGAAAATAAAAAAGAAAGAAAACGGCGAAGTTCTATTGGACTCGAGGTAAGGGACGGTAGAGACAGCTTGTGAGGAAAGCAAACTCATCCCGAGTGCAGAAACACTTGGTGCTCTGGCGGAGGCTTAGGAATTCGCCGAGGTCTGGTCTAACGGGGAGAATTCTTCGCTCGGCGCAGATAACCCGATGCAGTTTCGTTAAGACTTGCGGCATCTGAATTGTAGCGCAGGGTTTTTTTTTTCTTTTTTTTTTGTTTGTCTTACCTTCAGGGAGTGATGAACTAAGTTTTGCAATCACATGAGGACAAAGAAAAAAAAAAGCAGGGTACTTTCTCAGGTTGTATTCAAAGAGCTACACGGCCCCTTACGTATTTGCCTTAGACAATAGAAGGCAAAAGCCATCTTTTTTTTATTGATATGATATGTAAGGAGATGTTGGCGCACAAGTCAGGCGCCGGCTACTCCTTTGCCCTTGAGTGAGTACTGAATATACATCTTAACAAACGAAAAACAAAGAGCAGTACATGGAAAATAAAACACAAGAGCACACATATGTAAAAACACACTCACACCCACAGAACAACACCATCACAACGTATAAGAAAATATCCGAATGCCAATGAATAACGTCTCTGATGATGTGTGTGGTCATCATTGAGTCCCACCGGCTCAGCACAGCAGTCAACACGTCTAGTCCTTATGGGGATGAATTCGTTCATGTGGACATAACAGTCACATGCACTTCAGCATTAATGCATTGTGAACAGCGAGCAGGGATGATACCGATCCGCCCCATGATGTTCCAGCAAGTCTGCGGAGTATATTCACTAGCGTATTTACTTCGCTTTCGAGTTTCTTTATGTGAGGTGTCCAGGATAATTGCCGATCTTCTTCGTCTTCTTTTTCTTCTGAGTCGATTGTATTTATTCGCGCACCCACCACCCCCCGCGAAAGCTTTCTGCACATAACGTGGTTTGCACTGCCGTGGTTTCATGCCTCCGAGATTGGTCTACGTCTGACCAAGTGACAAGGTCATAGGGACGCTCCAAATTATGACTGTCTATGACGTCTTGTTGACGTCTTATTGAGACATCATCACGTGATAATGCTTTCTGTATCACTCGTGCTGACGCCGACGCTGACGGTCGATTTTCGCGCTTGAGAAGGCGTCTAAGGTATTCGTCCTAACAACGTTATGAGGTCGACACTTTTATGTCTAATAATTTTGGACGGGAAACCTGCTTGTGGGGAATGACACGATGCTATCTTTAGATCGTGCTCAATGCAGGATATGCATTTTTGTAAAACAATGTTCTGGCGAGATCCTTATATTGCGTTTCTTATAGGAGTTGGTATACCGGGTTTTTAACACAGAAAGAAAAAAAAAAAAGAGGGGGGGGGGGGTGAGTTTTATCTCTCACTTTTGGCGTTTAGCGGAAGGTGAGGAGGAAAGAAATGCCAGAATATCAACTACACGTTTTTCCTGTTTGTTGCCCTACGCTGGGGCAAGAGGATTAAAGGTCGAAAGGAGAGAATGATGTGGGGAGTATGCTTTATTAAGCACGTGCGAAACTAAACGACAATATTGGGGTGTCTTTCGCGCGACGAAAAAATAATTCATATATAAAAAAAAGACAGTGGGCTTCTCTGCGTGATTTTCAAGCTAGGAGTGTCATTTGTTCTATGACCGGGGCATAAATCAAGCATCGGTGTCATTAGCAGCGCTGTTGTCGTGTCGCAGTCGGCAGCGAGCGATAGCGCGGTCATCAGCGACAACACGTGTCGGCGTTCCCAGGGTCTCCAGCATGTTGCCAGCACGACAAACCGATCCGCTGCAGGGGTGGAGGCACTCTGCTGGTGCGCAATAAAAACAATGCCCTCCTGCGCGCAGATACAAAAACACGCGGGCAGGGCGTCTTCTGATAGATATGATTAATATACTTGATGATCGTCTGCCTTCATGACTACTGTGGCATTAATGACTCTTTTGTTGCCTTTCGCTTTTTTAGCGAGGATATCGAGGTCGTTGCTCGTGTTTACGACGCTGATTAGAGGGCCTTAGGTAAACAACTTTCCCAAATTTTGGCTCGATACCTGGCTTTTAGCTGCGGCATCCCTGTCGCATATGAGCTATATCAAGGTATAGTGGTCATTAGTTGACACAACATTCATTCATTCTTCTACTACATCATAGAGAACCCAGGCATAGAAGGGTAGGCTCTTCTATAAAAGCATTCTCCATTTATTTATTTATTTATTTATTTATTTATTTATTTATTTATTTATTTATTTATTTATTTATTTATTAGCGCAGTTCCATTCTTCAGCACCAGTCATAAAACCAGATACTCACTATGTTTAGCATGACAGTTTCTCTTCACATAATTCTCTCCTGAAACGTACAGCTGCACTTAAGCACCCTGGAGAATTACACTTAATCCAGGAGTGCAGAAGTGCATGTCACTACGCGTATGCTCGCTCTGACCGTTTGATTAGAATTGCGGCTGTCATGGAGTTAGCCACGTTTTTCCTAACAATTCATACGAATTGCTGTAGATAAATTTCCTATTTCCTTCCGTGATTTCAAGACAGGCAGCACGTTAGGCTTCAAAAGCGGCGTAACTCTTAGTTCCGTGGGCTGACTCGTCCCTAACGTCTGCGGGATCTTCATGCAGGAAAAGAAGGTGTCACAAAATCTGGAATTAGCCAGCGTCAAGAAACTGCGCATTGAATAATGAGAGATCACATAGGGAACGCTGTGATGTAATTTTCACCACCTAAGGTTCTTCAACGTGCGCATAAATATGATTTCCCGAGCGTTCTTTTTGGTTGGACAGCATCGTAACGAGGCCGCCACGAGTGGCAGTCGAACGCGCGACCTCATGTTCCACAATAGCCACACAGCTACGGTGGAATACCGTAAGTAATAGTCATAATATCTGGGTTTTTTTACGTCCCAAAACCACGATATGATTATGAGGGACGCCGTAGTGGAGTGCTCTGAAAATTTCGACCATCTGGGGTTCTTTAACGCGCACTGACGTAACACAGTACACGAGCCTCTACCATTTCGTTTCCACCAAAATGCGACTGCCGCGGCCGTAATCGAACCCGTGACCTTCGGGTCAGCAGTCGAGCCCCATAACCACTGATCCACCGTGGCGGATCGGCACACCATAAGGATGTTGAGGAGTTTAATGCTAGTGAGTTTATGTGCTGTTTTGATCTAGTATCTCCTGTGAAACGTCAGCTTTCGTTAGTAAGGGGCATTTCGTATCCTTCTGATCTGACGAACGAAGATGTACATTTGTTTTGTTTTTTTTACATCACCGCCTCGCTGGCCTATGCTGCGCGTGTGCTATGGGACAATATGCTGACAAGTGCTCGAAGCCCGTTGCAAAGTCCGCATATTGATAATCTAGTTGTCGCAGCCTTTTATAAGTCCACTGACTGATACTCAAACATCGACACCATGGGTAGTCGACAAGAACAATCCTTTCCAGGTTGTGCCTAAAAACGGCGCGATATTCCAGCGAAATCCTTGAGGGCATATAATTGTTGGTTGGTTGTTTCTTAGTAATCTGGCGCAACCCACAGTGGGGAATCGGCCATGAAATGGGCGCTACCTTGTTTTAGAAATATAATTGTTTATAATCTAAATATGTTCCGAAATGAATAGTCCCCGACATGACTCATTTAAATGATCACAAAATTATAAAAAAATTACAATACGGTTGAACCGCTACTGCGTGTGCGACATCAGCGGTGGACTTTCTGTTCTACCTAAAAATGTTTTATACACTTCCTGTTTCCCCCAGTGTCCGGCAGCCAACCAAACTCAGTCCTGCTTGGTCTCCCTGCCTTTAATTTATTATTCTCCTTACCTCCTCTTAACGCGTTACCTCCTTACCCCGTGTAGGGTAGCAAACCGGGTGCAACATGGATAACCTCCCTGCATGCCTTTCATTTGCCTTTCTCTCCCTTCTACTACCCTTTCTTCTTCCTAGTGTCAAAGATACTACACGAACACGTAACTAGGACAACCAGAACACTGGCCATAGCCACTTATCTATAACATTAAGAGACAATGTTTTCGCAATGCCAAATACTGCGCTCGCGACACAAGCGCTAAGTTTGCCTCGTTCCAGCGACTGGGGTTCTAGTTAAGGTACAACCCGACCAATGCGGCCGGGTAGCAAGACGAATGCGTACAGGCCACGAAGGCGGGCACCAACTCCCCTCCACTACGCCCGCGCCTTATCCATTCGCTGTACACATCTACTGCCTAATGTCTCCGGAACGTAAAGAAAAGACCAGAAGGCGAGTACGTTATGACCCTGCGCGGAGAATTACCGCGCCTCTATGTCGCCTGGCCGTGGCGGGCAATCGTTTGGAACGACCAGTCCATCTTCTCCTCCTGACTTAAACGCACGCCTCCCGCATTGCTGTGTAGACATAAAACTTCCTTGTGTGCGCAACGAACAAGTGTAAAAGAAAAAGACACGCGGAAGCTACAAGAAACAAGATATCGCTCTAGAGAGATAAGCGCCGTCGTGCATCCAGACATAGAGGTCTTGTTCCTCCATGGCGGAGCAGTTTTTTCGCACAGCGGGAAGTCAGGGTATAAGGTTACTGCTGCTAAAGGTCCGTGGCTTTGGGAAACTCAATTTCGCTGTCTGCTTCGCACTGTTTCTCTATTTATGTTTGCTGCTCGCCTCTACTTCTACGCAGTTCTTTTTGTGCGGGCGTTGCTCCTAGCAGCTTCCAAGTTTCGTTTCTCTTGACAAAGGCAGTACGATTAAGAAAGAAACGCGCACTCCCGCGATACGCTAGTTGCTGGCTGGCAAAGCCCCGAAATAACGTTTCTAGCCGGAGACAATTGCTCTGTGTGGTTCGTAGAACGCTGAATCTTTTGAGAGCTGTTTATTGTTTTTTTCTCTCTTACGGTCGTACATTTACGAGATGATGCGTACAATTAAAAACTCTGAAGTATTGTTTCCTCTCATTCCCTGTTTCACCGCGCAAAAATTTGGTTAATTATGTTCGTTAGCATCATGTCAGCTATTTTGCCGGTTCGTCAACACTGAGATCAAGTTATTGCGTCTTTTGTGTGTGTGTGTGTGTGTGTGTGTGTGTGTGTGTGTGTGTGTGTATTCCAATACCTATACTCTTGGTCAAGTCTATGGAAAAGTAGTTAGGTTCTCTTACATAAGTATGCCTCTCTGTGCCAACTTTTGAAATATAGATGTTATTAAAGTACATTAGGTGAAGTCCGCGTCATTAACAATTTAGCAGCCGCGCTACTCGATTATCGTTCACGCAAGTGTCGGTCGCATGTGTCTGGTCAGGCATATGTTCTCAGCTATTTGTCTTCATATAGATCCTACCGTGTCCCTAGTACCACCAAATGTTGACGCAACGTTGCCTCAACGTTGAGAAAGTTGCTTCAACGTAGCGGCAACATTGCGTGCTACCAGGGGTATAATCTGATAGCATAACTATGTAATAAGTGCCTCACGACTTCGAAACGTTGCTTTTAATTGCGGTGCTCGTTTGGTTAGTGAGATAACTTGCATTGCAAAACGAATAAATGACTCCTGTCGCCACCGACTTCCCACTTTACTAGGTTGAACGAAGCAAGGGGAACTTTAAGAGCTGCTTTTTTCTTGGCTAGACACAACATTAATAAGAACTAATGGACAAGAAAGACGAGGAAAGTATAGGGGATGTTATTTTGTAGTAAGTATGACGTAACTGTGAAGAAAGCAAAGTGTACTAAAATATAACTTGCCGCTTGCACGGACCGAACCTGCGAACTTCAAATAACGAGTTCGATGCTCCACCAGCTAGGTTTACAAGGTTCCGATTTAGAGAGAAGCGCCGACCTGTGTTTTGAATGTTTATCACTTTTGTAGGTTTCATCTCACTTCACTATAATGATATATATATATATATATATATATATATATATATATATATATATATATATGATTCAAAAGGAAGTGCTGTGGGTCCGGTGAACATATAGTCAAGAAATGAAGGAGCACACTTACGAAAATTGAATATTTTTTACTGGTTAAAGGAGTACTGACACGTTTTTTCGAAGGCGCGCTTGCTCTGTCATACAAATCTCCTGTGTGCATAGATAGCCCTGAGCAAGTA